>JAQQAE010016178.1:0-11833 GCA_029823295.1 Pseudamia nigra
GGGGGCGTGTGTGTGTGTGTGGATTACAAGTGTCCCAAACTTATCACATATCTTTGCTTGAATTCTTCCGAGGGCTGATCTAATTATTTGTGGTTTGAAACAGGTGTTAAATTGACAGGGCTACCCATAATGTAGCCCCCGGGGTTCCATCATAACACTGAGTAATAAACGATGAATGATCATTATTGTGATATACATATTCAACTACTAGAGTAATTATATTTATCAAAGATATGGATTTTTCTTATAGTTATTTATTTTATTTTGCTCACATTCCAGTTAAAGCTGCAGTGCTCAGTCGCTGGTTTTTTTTTTTTTTTGCCGTTTGGCAAAAATGACTGTAATTACTGATCTCTGTTCAAATTTCACAGATTGAGCTGTACAGTGTGATTGAACAAGGAAGCTAGAAACATTTTTGCATAATGGAGGAAATGGTTAAAACCATGAAAAACCACAAATAACCACCATTTAGTTTATGTTTGACTTTCTGAATAAGAACTCAGATTAAATATGTTTTGATTTATATTTATTATTTTTTGTTACATTTTGTTACAATTCATGTCATTATCAAATGTGAACTATCTATGTCTTCAACTTTTACTCAGCACTAAAAATAAGTATTTAAACTCAGAAAAAAGCTAGTTATTTATATAAAATGTTATGGAAGTGTTAAGTGTGACACTATTTTGAGCATTCAATACATTTGGGAATAAAAATGCACAATTCTTATTTCAATTCATTATACATTAAAAAAGCATCATTATGATTATTACCGTCCTCTAAGTCTTACACACTGTATCTTTAAAGACACTGGAATCTGATCTTATATGGTTCACCCACCATCTGCAATACTTTTTGAGATACAGAGCTGCTGAGAAATGTGCACAAGCAGTCAAAAGTTTGAACACACCCTCTCCTACAGTGTACATTACTACTGCAGACATCCAAACTGCAAAAGAACGTGTGTGGATGCCTTATTAATGTGGTTTAAATCATCAGTTGTCTTGTACAGTGAAATGATTGGTGTAAAGTTAATGGCCCTATTAGTGCTACCACAGCTACTGTACAAATCCATATTATGGTAAGAAATACATAACTTAAATAAAGAGAAAAGACATCCCTCACTATTACTTTAAGAAATGAATGTCTGTCATTCGGAAATACAAAGAAAAAAAAACCCTAAAATCTAATCTAAACATGCTTCGAATAAATGTATTTTTATATGGAAGTTGTCCAGTAGTTGTAGCAGCACTGATAGGAATATTGTGGCTCATCTCAAGCCTGTGAACACGTTCGACACTAATGTATAATGGCAATAGTGCTACATGCAACTCAGCCTGTGCAATTTTTTTTTTAAACAATGAACAATCAAAGCACTTTAATCCTCATGCGCTCCACCTCTCCTCTGTTGATTTGGTTGTTTGTTTTTATCCTACTACTGTTGCTTTGTTTCTGGTTATTACCTCCACCAAAGAGGTTATGTTTTATTCCCTGAGCTGCCTGGCGGAGCTGCCTGGCGGAGGTCTGCCTTCCCTGACTGCTTTCAAGTTATCTCTGTGTTAAGTGTTGTTTTTGTTCCATAACCTGCCGGTGGACTGCAGGTGGAAACTAGTCATGAACTATAACCTGAACATTTAAATATATTGCTTAGATGTCCCTAGTCATAAAAATAAATTAATAAAAAATGTACTCTGCATCCACCCTTCCTCTGTGCAAGAAAATTGATGGTCCAAAGCACATTAAGAAGGCAACAAGTGGCACAAATTAACTTTGGACAGATCTGGGGATTTAAAATCATTCCAGGTGACTATCACAAATCTGATGAGAGAATCCCATGAGTGTGTACCGCTGTCATCCAAGCTAAATGTGGCTACTTTGAACAATCTAAAATATAAAACATGTTCTAGATTTTATGACTATGCCTTACTGTGGGCCCACCACCTGCAGGAAGGGTTCTAAGGGTCCAGTGTGGTTCAAGTGGCAGCTGAAGGCGGGGGCCTGGGGGGTCCAACCCCAGTTGCCAAAACTAGCTCCAACAGGGAGGAGGCCCTGGGGCAGAGACAGGACACGTTGGAGGGACTAGGTTTTTCAACTGGCATAGGAACACCTGGGGGACCCCCCAGAGGAGCTGGAGGAGGTGGCTGGGGAGAGCAAAGTCTGAGCTTCTCTGGTTAGGCTGCTGCCCCTGCGGCCCTGACCAGGATAAGCGGAAGATAAAGGATGGTCTAGGTTGTTTAACACTTTTTATTTAGTGCATAATTCCATACATGTTCTTTTCAAGTTTGGATCTCTTCAGTATTCAAGGACAATGTTGAAAAAATGAAAAATAAAAACAAACAAAAAGAAAAAGAAAGAAAGAAAGAAAAATAAAAACACTGAAAAAGAAGATGTGTCCAAATTTTTGACTGGGGTTGTTCATGCAGCATATCTGGGCTTTAAATGAAATTAATTATTACTGATGTGTATGCATTACTTCGGGAAAGATTTGACACAATCCAGCAAAGGTAAGGCACATGACAAAGCGAAAACATCAGCATGCTACATGTAACAACAGCCTTTGCATTGTTTTATGTTGGGTTTAACCTTGTGAACTCTGCAAATTGACCCCGATGTCCGTAAGAGGTTGACACATCAACTCTGGAGGACGTGTACGTACACATGCCATCAAACAGACGGACACCTGAAAAGGCCTCAGCCGCCACAATACGTTTCACTTCTCTATGGTGAATAGGAGCGTGATTGGGAGTATTGACCGGTGGGGCCTTGAACGCATTGCTCTACTTACTTAAATCTGAGGTTGTTTGGATGGGAATGGGGCAGGTTGACTTAAAAGAAGTCCTCCAATGGTTCTTATCAAACAAATAGAGAAACGACAGGGGGGGGGGGGGGTGAGGCAGAGAGAAAAGAGTGTTGGGGGTGTCATTGATTAGTAGATTGTAATCAGTCCACCAAATGCGAAAGGGGGATCGATCCAAGCCTCAGATCTGACAAACTGACAGCTGATGGAGGACATCCGGTACACGCTTAGTCGGGGGATGGGGCAGCTATGGGATCACAGAGAGGAGATACTGTAAGCTGCATCAGGAAGTCAGCAATTAGCTCTGTGTAGAGCAATATATGCAACATGATAAAATATACCATAAAACTGGGTGATACGACTGCATTTGTTCATTTTTAAATTAGTTGAAACTGATAATTATCACAGTATGTGTCAAATCATTATTTTATTCAATTTTAAATAATATTTTTTTTGGTCTAGAACAGCAGTTATTTGTGACTTTAATCGTCTTGTTGTACGTTTTTTGTTTTTATTTTATTTTATTAGAACTTTTTCATCACTTTTTGTTTTGTTGCACCATATATTTAATAAAACGCTGCAAAAAAGATGATGAAAATAACAAAAACAATGCCAAAATACAAATGTAAAACATACAAAAGACAGAAAAAGAGGGGAAAAAACAAGACAATAACAAGATGAAAGATGCAAAAAAGCAAAAAAGGTGAAACAACAAAACCAAAAAAGAGACAAAAGTTAAACTAGAAGAAATAGAAAATCTTTGTAATTCTCATTTGATTTATTTTTAACTATATCAAATGAACCAAATCTGAGTTCTTATCATCAAGGGGGGGAAGAAAACTACACATCACCATATTAAATATTTAGATATCAATATAATGATAGTATTGATTTATCATCCAGCTCCAAATTTAAATAAAAAAATAAGCAATTAATAGTGCACCAAAAAGCATTACTAAAGCTACCTGTTCACATTTTCACCCCTAATATCTGTTGCTCTCTTAAATGTGTTGTTTTTTCTTGCGTGTTTTTTCCCCCTCTCCACTCAATTTGCCAAAGTGACAGAGTGACTTCCTGTCTCGACCCCAGCTTCGGGTCTGTCGCCCAGAGGTGACACTGAGTTAAGTGTGGCTGTGGTCCCTGATTCCCCCTGATGAAATATCAATATATCACCATCCTGATTTACTGCCGATTCACCAAACATGACACGATATTGAGCAAACCTGAACATTTCTGTCTGTGCCGTTTTCTTACTGAAACACTACAGAAGATGCACACTGCTCTCTGCAAGCTGGATATCAAACAGGAAGGTTATGCATTTATATTTTTATACAAATAAAAAGTCTTGTGAGGGATATTTCTAAAATGTAGTAGGTTACATATTACTAGTTACCTTGATACAATAAGTAATGTCACTATTTTAATGACCTCATCATGTTTTTTTGTTGTTTACCTTCAAGTGTTTTGAACTGCCCTGTGATGAACTGGTCACTCATCCAGCATGTACCCTGCCTTCGCCCAAAGTCAGCTGGGATAGGCCCCAGCATCCCCCCCGACCATTGTGAGGATTAAGGGGTAGAAAATGGATGGATGGATGTTTTGAACTGAGTAATAAAACTGGGAAGTCTGATGCTGTTAAATTATTTGTAATGCTAAGACCCTTTTCTGATTTCAAGAGATAAATTTCCAGCACTGAATTTTGAGTATCAGTTACTTCATTTCCTGTATTTTGGTGAAATTTTATGCACCCTTTTGCACCTTTCATACATCATTTTATGGTCTTTATTTATGTAAGGAGTATACTAAATTCAGCCTCCAGATAAAAATTCAAAATATAATGGAACATAATGCAGTAAGATGTAGGGACATGATGCATAGCTTGCAAATATTGCTGCACATATAACTGATATTATAGTATTTTTGGGAAGTCCTATTCCTTCTTATAGTCTCCCTGAGGTCAACAATTCAGTTTTTATTTCAGTTTTATTTCTACAGCTCGGTAGCATAAATATGAGACTTATAATCTGAGACTTGTACAAACTTCTTGTGTCACAGAAAACAAGAACTTAAACTTCTTCCAAAAATGTTGTCATCCCATAAAATTAAAAGGATTTTTTAAACAAGTACACATTTTCCATTTAAAGCTTGAGCTCTGACCCCTGATAGAGACCTGTGCACTGATAAAGGCACATGCACTACTGTATATGGACAAAAGAATTTGGCCACATGACTGTTTCATCCACAGAAATGTTAACAAATCCACAGGAGTCCTTATTGTTTAACATAAAAACAAACAAAATAATCAACAAAATTAAGAAATGTAATTAATGTAAATGAAGAAAATCTGAATAAAATAATCTGTCTGTGAACTCATTTCAACCTGCAATCTAAAAATGCAAGTTACAGCTGCATCATGCAAAGAAGAAACCATATGTGAACATGATCCCAAAATGCCATCGTTTGTGGAAGATTAGTGAACCTCTGCCCATCTTTACATCTGAGATGCTCTGCCTCTTCAAAATGCTCCTTTTATAGACCAGCCATGTTACTGACCTGTTACCAGTTAACATAATTAGTTGTTAAATGCTCCTCCAGTTCTTTTTAATTTGTGCCAATTACTTTTCCAACCTTTTGTTGTCCCTTTTCCAACTTTTTGGATACATGTTGCTGCCATCAAATTTAAAATGAGCTAATATTTTCCATTTTCCAAACTGTAAAATGTCTCAGTTTCAACATCTGCTATGTTGTTTATCGGAATTGGGAATATTGGGGATAATATCTGGGATTATGAGATTTGCAAATCATTGCATTCTGTTATTGTTTACATTTTATTTACATCCCAACATTTTTGTAATTGGGGTGGTATGATGCTGCTCCCTTGTCCTGGCTATAGTCTCACCAGCTTTGATACAAAACACCTTCATGACTGTGTAGTTGGTTGTGTCTCTGTAATAGTGAAGGCATAAAGGTCACAGATCCAGATGAACAATCACTAAACCAGTCTCCAAGCTCCTTTGTATATGAACTGATTCTTTTGAACTGCACATAGCCTCTACTGGATTGTTTCATATTTATCCAGTGTACGATTAGATTACACATTGCTTTCAAAGATAACAATCACATTAGTCACTATTGACTGGAGAAACCATATGAGTGTTTTGTGGATTTAATTAAATACGAAAAGATCCTGCAGGACAAAAACAACATAAAGGAAACCAAATGATAATGGCATGACAGATGCATAAAGATCAAAATGTAAAAAAATAATGCATAAAATCAAAAATAAAATAAAATAAATAGGCAAAAAGATAAACATGATTTAAAAGAGACAAAAAGATTAAAATGATGTAAATGATGCAAATAGATACAAAGTTATGAAAATGACCCAACGGATGCAAAAGACAAAAGCAAAGTAAAAGTTGCAAAAAAAGCATGAAATACACAAGAAAAGTAACATGATGTATAAGACAAAATGATGTGAAATGAACAAAAGCTGAAAACAACATAAAAATACAATAAGGTTTTTGATTTTGTGTGAAATTGTGTTCATTTGATTTACACTGGATTTACAATATTAACTCAGAATAAATCATATGAACAGAATCTGCACTCTTACCATTATAGAGACAAGGGAAAATGTTTAAATCACAATAAATCAACATTACTTATCCCAATATAATATAAATTTATCACGATAACAGTAATTATCCATCTGGTCCTATTGTATTAGAATTACTCCTCAGCTCTGCAGAGATGTTTGTTTACAGTCCTGGATAAAAGCTTCAAACCGCTCCAGCAAAGGCAAAGTACAGTCCAGGTACAAATCAGATAAGTAATTGAATCCCTATTCAGTAGCAGGGAGAGACTGAGTGGTTGGCAGTGAAGCTTGAAGCTGTCAGTGAGAGCTGGGTCTAAAACAGACAGCAGTTCACTCTCTATTCATTTAGTATCATTACAGGCCTCCTAAGAGCCCTAATGGGCCTAATAAAAAGACAGAGGTAATAATGAGACAAGAGGGCCCTATATGAGCAGCAGCAGCAGCAGCAGCAGTAGAAAAAGGAGGAGGGGGAGGGGGAGCCGGGGGAATGAGATGCGAGGAAAGCTGTGAGAGATATGATGTGGACAGTGTATATGGCAGTGGAAAGCAAACAGGGAGAAAGTGATGCTCTGGACTCAGTGAGCATTGAATGAAACAGGATTTTGAATGCTATTCCCTTCAATACATACTGTACATGTTGTCTGTAGTCACATATTTCAGTTAGTGTGTCTTCCACCAAATAGGGGCTGCTTCGACCCATGACATGAGCCTGTGTCATTTTGAGAAACAGCCGATGGGTCACATTTCCTTCAATTCCTCATTACCATTTTAATAAATGAGCAAACCGCCACAGTTTTGGACTTTTACTAATATTATGTTGTTATACACTCCCTGCATTAAAACTTAATCTACTGTACAGGGATTGAGGATTAGTTCTAGATTAAATCACATTTTAAACCAGGATTTATATACAGGACTTAATATAGTCTCAGCCTTGTCTTAAATAATCTGATTTGTTGAGGGAAGGCTAGAGCTAATCAAGGTCTAAATGAGGACTTAAATTAAACTTGGCCCACGGCAGGTTTCACTTCAGGTTAAAGACTGTTTGCCTCATGGTACATGGTAATAATAGATTACTCTTACTATATCAATGAAAAACAAGCACCACAAAGATAAGATAAGATAAGATAAGATAAGATAAGATAAGATAAGATAAGATAAGATAAGATAAGATAAGATAAGATAAGATAGACAAGCGAGGGAAGAAGGATTGTCATTGTGAGTTCAGGTTCTTCTTTTAGAAATTGTAATTTACACTTATGAAATTCTATAGTGACTTTCTCATATATGGTCATCCTTTTCCCTCTTGTCCTGCCTCTTGAGTTGGAGATACTTGCTGCTGCTGCAGCTGGTGCAGTGAACTGATTTTTTGGACTCTGCTCCAGCTCCTCCAACATCTGGTTCAAGCTCAGGCCACCTTTTTCAGTATTATACATAAAAGTCTGCAAGATGAGGTCAAAAATTAAATTAACTTCTATATCAAATAATTATCAGAGTGTTTCCCCACCTAAACTGTCCTGATAGTCATCACCTGAAGTACCTTCTGAGGGTTGTTGGCTTGTCTTGTTATCATGGCAGTCAACAAGTCATCTGTCTCTGGTCTACCTGTGGGTCTCCACCTGTGTTGAAATGCTCCCTACAAGCAATTGAGTTTTTTCTTCAACTGAATATTTATGTTTTTCTAGTACAGTGGTCCCTCGCTATATCGCGGTTCACCTTCCGCGGCCTCGCTGTTTCTAGTATCTTAATGTAATATAATGTAATACGACAGCGGAGACCCCGCTATCCTGGTCTGTATTCATACTGAAAATCAAAATGAAATGAACTTTTGCCCCTCTGCTCCACGGGAGGTTTCTGTCCTCCCTGAGCTCGCTTTAGGACACCTGAGTTGGACATGTGTACTGCCCCAGTCAAACTCCCCACCTGCCACTGAGCGGGTTGCGGGCGGCCGCGCACTTGACGCCAGAAGCGAGAGCTCGGGGCTCTCCTCCCCGCCTCACCGGGTTAGTGACGCGCAAATGTGTTGGCGCCAACACATTCGGTGTTAAGCTGATGGCAGGTATGGTTGTTACAGGTAATGTCTACATCTTAAATTGTCAGTGATACACATGCGGCAGATGCAGGTACACAAGCCTAGAGTGCCCTCTAGCAGCTGTCATTGCGACAAACAACGAACACTTGAAATTATTTGTATATATGTCGCTCCGGTGTATTTCTTGCCCCCCTAGCCAGACTATAAAAAAAACGTGACGTATAACCCGGAAAATACGGTATAAGGTACTTGTAATAACTTCTTTTACAAGTATCTTCCCTCTTTCACTATATTCATGTTGTAGGTAACTGTAAATTTAACTGTAGGTCAGAGGTCAGACTCCAATTCTACACGTATACACACACACACACAAACACAAAACACACACACACACACCCAGGCATGCATGCACGCTGCTGGATCTTCTATGGAAATATTCCACTCCAGTTTTTCAGAGTATCCTGCCCTCTGCATGAGTCACTGGTGATCTGAAGTGTCCTTGATTGCCTTAATCTGAGACTATCTAGTCTGGAACTAGTTAATCTGAAGTTAAGCAGTGTGTCAGAAAACCATTGGATTAGTGTGGATTCATATAAACCAGATTATAATAGGCCCAATCTGTATAAATCAAGACTAAACATACGGGCTTAATATTTACAGCAGTGACCAAGTCAAATTTATCCCCACTGAAATACATTCATTTCTGCACTTGTAGTCTATATGGCTTTGTATGTGATTTGATTTATTTATGTTACTTCCATGATAATCTGATAAAACGGGGTGTTTTTTTTCTTACTGTGTTTATGTGATATAGTCTGTATTAGTGTGTATAACTGTATGTTTTTTGGACCCCAGAGGGAATAGCCAATGCTTATGCTGGTGCTGATGGGAGTCTAATAAAAAAGGGAGGGATAGAAGGGAGGAAGGAAAGAAGGAAGGAAGAAAGGAAGGATAAAAGAAAGACAGACAGATAGGAAGGAAGGAAGGATGGAAGAAAAGAAAAGAGAAAGATTTTTGCACCAAAAAACTATTATTCAAATAACCATTTTCTTTGTCATTTTAGACTGACGCTCATGTAGAATGCCTTTTGTTGTTAAACAAACTTTTGGTGTGTTCCATCTACATGGGAAGTTAAATTGGGAATGAGTAACGTCAATTTCAACCTGATAACGTGGCTGCGAACCTGGAAATAATGTGGACCTTTGCAGCAAAGCCTGCTCTTTCACAGTACTGTATTGACAATTTCATAACAAATATGCACTCTACCTGATAACAACACTGGTATTTTGCATATAACTGGCAACAACAAGAACAGCCTGACCACGGAGCACAAGTAAATAATACTCTGTATATAACTGACTTAACATGAAACAAAATGGAAGTGCTACAGTATAAACCGCAAATAGCAGCCATCTTGAATTGCTGACTCAGGGTTCATCAGCTTGATCCAACTTTCTTAGCTGGAAGTGTGACCTCTGAGGGTGTTTCAGATGAAATTTAAGACAAATACAACTGGAAAGCACGGTTCATATAAAACGAGACCAAAGCACATGTAATGATTAAACAAAGTTATGTGCTGACTTCAGGCATTACTTTGTAAAGGCAGACTATTTTTGTGGACTAGTAATGGTGTCTGGGTAAATTTGACGCGTGAAGCTACGTCCTGGCGGTTCTAGTGTTAAACTATCGTGATGACAGGAAAAACTTCCAGACGCTGCATGTTTCTCCCCAGGTCTCCACATCTGGGTGTTGAAGGACTTTTCCATTAACGGAGCGATCAGCAGTAATGACTCTTATTACCTCATCGTTAAGGCCATTTGTGCAGTGGGCTATGAGTGTAATGGTGGGAGTGGACGGTTAAACTGTGGGGACCCCTTTTGTCTTAATCGTTACTTGGTGACACTGTGACCTGGTGGCCCCAGGTAAAATGTCCCCGGAGTGTCACATGCCTCTTTAATAGCTCTGTCAGGTCTGCATTTAGATCTGCCTCTTATAGATCAATAAAGATCAATAGTTATGCATAGAAAATGGAAGGTCCAGAAATATGGATGGCAAACTCTCTGAATTAATTCAATCCTCAGTGAAAAACGCTCCTATGTACGTTTCTGTAAACCATGGCTATGTTTAACTAGAGTATACAGTTTCAAGGCATACTGTGGTATAAGTATTGACAGTTACATGTATAGTCACTTCTCTATGTTAGTGGATAACAGCTAAAGACAGAAATGATGAGCAGAAACATGACTGATACTGAAAATAAATCCACATATTACTGCATTTTACTGTTTGAATGTAAAACACAATAAGATGTAAGCTACTTGAATGAAAACAGGGTTTAAATTTTGTCTTTATTTATGCAAGGTACTTAAGGTAGATGATGGATTATAAAAACACCCTGACCTGTCAGTATCTCAGTATCATAGTGTCATAGTTTGGGTTAAATATTCATAAATACCTTGTAAGTTAGTTCTTATTACATGTTTTCAGGCTTTTTCTGAATTAAACCAAGCCCTGGTGTCTTGACTAAGTACTGTTAGCAGTTAAAATGAACTTCTACAACTAGAAAAATCATTACATGGCTTCATAGTTTGTTCGGTCAGAGCCCAAGTTTGAAGACTGGACGTGGACTGGTGGACCTAAGGACCTGGCTCTGACCAGCTATTGTTGTTTTCTTCTTAGTCTTTCTTGCTGTGTAAGCTGCAGCTAAAGAAAGAATTGGAAATTTAGTTCTATGGGTCCTTTTTCTTAGCCACTGCAGTGGTTAGCCACACATGCTACAACTGCAGCAGCGCGTGCCTGATATGTACTGCATGTGTGAAGAGAAATATCTCGAGACGGTGGAGGGGCTGTGGATTTCTGAAAATGGTATTACAGGCTGTAGGTGAAACACAAGGAGCCAGTTTCCCCCACATGACTGTATTAATGACCCACTATCAGAATTTATTGACAGTTTCATCAATTATACTGTAACTTAAAAAATTACATAAATTGAGATCCGTTCTCTAGTCATTCTGTCTCAAATTCGTATGCACGTATATGCAAGAACAAACTGTTGTGGGATGTTAAAATACAGCAAAAATTAGCTCATCATGGGCAGCCATGTTTTTGTTTAGGTGAACATTTATATGCTTGGAATGCTTTGAGTTTGAAACTTGTACATTCTAAACACCCAGTTTTCTGGAACACAGCATTAGGACCTTTGTTTGAAAGAATTTGGAAAAATTCTTAGGTTTACATTGGTGACTTGGGCTCATTTAAGATTGATACAGTACCTAGAAATAGTCTGACTCAAAAACATTGGCTATAATGTGTCAGGGTCTGTGCTCTCAAGCTCCCTCTGGCTCTTACCTGTGTCTGTGATGGACTAATTGAGTTGCAGGTGTGCTTGGAGAGGACACAGCTGATG
>JAQQAE010016179.1:0-11833 GCA_029823295.1 Pseudamia nigra
CAAGTGTAAAAAAGCAAAAACATCTCAGCAGAACATTACAGAGGTTCTGTTAAGTTCTACAAAGCAGGTGGAATTTTCTTTAGTTACACAAGTTTAAATTACAAAAAAATATACAATTTAATGTAAAATAAGTCATTTTAGTGAAGTGTCTATATCACCTATCATGAGTGTTTTTTCTCCTACAAAATAAAAAACCGATGGACATTAATTGTGATTAAGTGAAATTAATCCACAGTGACCCTGTGATTAATCAGATTAAAAATTTTAATCGTTTGACAGCCCTAGTCAATAATAATTTTTAGAATTAATTTCATGCATTCCTTTTCAGATAATAAACATTTTTTTCCAGATGCCTTATGTGCACATTCTTGGGTCTTTGAACGGATTAATTAGTTTTACATGTATTCTTATGGGAAAACCGGTCCCGGGTCATGAGCTTTCTGCTTTATGAGCTCGATCCTGGAACGAATTAAACTCAACCTGGGATTGCACTGTACTATCTTTTTTTACAGAGCAACTTGTCACGCAGGGAGGAGACGGACATGACGGTGGAGTCAGGTTACAGTGAGTTTATTTCATAGGTTTATTTACACGAGTGTCAGACAAATGATACAGAGCAGGAACACGGAGACTGGTCAGGGAGGATGAGAGGCAGGGACGTGGAGATGAGTTGGAACGGAGACAGGACGAGAACAGGCAGTGAGGAGGATCCAACCCGAGCCAGAGGGAAGCCGGAGGAGATGTAGAAGCAGGTGGCTGGATGCGGCGAGGTCTGTGCAGACGGAAGATCATGATAAGTAATCATACAAGTAAGAATCAAAACATACACTTATCAGAAGTGGGCGCAATACCACTAAAAGGAAGGAACGGGTAGCAGGCTGATGAGGAGCTTGCAGCTGTGACCTTCAGCCTGCACCCTGCACACCTGAAACAGATTATACAGTACACACACACAGCAGCAAAGGGAAGGACCCTGACACAACTAAAAGACGTTTTCATATTTTTTCACAAACACAGCTAACGTCTCATCCTCCTATGATGTAGTCCCAAAAAGCAAACACCTAAATCTGGCCAGAGCCCTGAAGGAGCTAGATTGGACTGAAGTTGTTTCATGTGATTATATAACAACAAATACAGTGAACCCTTGTTTATCGCGGGGGTTACGTTCTAAAAATAACCAGTGATAGGTGAAATCCGTGAAGTAGATTCCTATGGAAAAACTCACTCCGGCCAATAGAAAGCAGTGTAAAGCGCTTTGAGCGCCGTAGGGTAGAAAGGCACTATATAAAGTGCAAGATAAAGGTGCTATGTACTGTAAGTGCTATATAAGTGCATTTACCATTCATACGCTGTAATAAAAATACATGAAAATTGCACAAAAAAAAAATCTGCGAAGCACCGAAAGGTGAACCGCGTTATAGCGAGGGTTCACTGTACCATAAAATCCAGGCTATAAAATGCACCTGAATGTACGCCACTTCCTGCGAAATTTAAGGAAAAAACGATTTTGTTCATAAATAAGCCACGACTGACTATAAGCCGCAGATCTTCACGCTGCAACATGCGATATTCACACAGAAAAATGTTAAACAGAATGATTTTTTTAAACTTCAATGAAAGTTATTTTTCTGAACAGCACCTATGGCACGGCTGGTTGGGGGTGTCCGTTTGTCCAGGTGATGTGCAGCTCAAGTATGTAACTTTTTCGTCGTAGTCGGGAAGGAATTGCTGACACAGGCCTTTTCGTCTCTTAAATCTTAAGACACCACCTCTAAAGTCTTCAATCTTCTTTTCGGTGGCGATGTCACAATGGAACTGAAGAAGCTTCCTGAATAGGTAGCGAAACGTCTTCAAACCAAAGTTCCAGTCCAGTCGGCAGAAGGAAATCCACGCCTTGAATTCCATAGATGTTTTCCAACTGCTGTTCCTGTCCCTTTTTTGGACCACATCTACTCCCACAGTTTTCGTCAGAGTCACACCATTCAAACACCATATTGTCAAGCTCGTCCAGGACATTCCGGCCGTTGCCTTTTGTAAATCTATCTTTTTTAGGTTTTAAATAATTTAGGTTTTTTTCACAAATTTTTTCCCATAACAAATGAATGGAGAAGTCAAATGGAACGTTGGTGCCAAGGCTGCACTGCCTTTGATCCTCTGATGTTCATTCAATTCTCAGATGCCCTCGTGAACTTCTTCAGAAAATTCAGCTATTTTGAATCAGCAATCCCACACAATCTCTTTAGAGATTGTACTTTTTTTTAGTTCCTTTTGAGTTCTATTTAATAGGCACACATAAGCAATACAGATATAAATGTAGTACTTATATATGTCATGATATGGGATCTTTAACCCTTAAAGACTCAGACAGAAGGTTTTAAGTTATAATTATTTCACTTTCTAAACATTCAATCGGATTGCATCATGAATGACTGGTTAAAGTGCCAATTTTACTTTGGAACAGAATGAATTTGTCACTGATTTTAGAAACAAAAGTGTATTTTCAGGCTGTTTGACAATGTTGTGGGCAGTCATCTAGGTCTTTGAGGGTTAATCCTGCAACTTCTCCATATTTAACAGACTTGTACTGCTTCTGCATCAGGGTTTAAAAGATGTATGACTCTACTTGCCAAGGTTGATGTTTCTCTATGATTTACTGTCTTAGTGAATTTTTGGCTACGGTAAATGGCATCTCCACTTAGTTGTAAATTCCTTAGGCTGCCCCAACACTGTGCCATGTCTATAAGGGACATGCACAAAGTGGGCCATTGTGTACAGAGCCATGTAGAAAAAGCTTGTATTAATGTCTTTAAGTTACTGTGTTATGTGCACTACGTGTTGTAGAAATGTTGAAGAATGCTATGAGTATGTGCTATGCATGATAGGTGCTAAAATGTTCACTTTTGTGATGTAATGCACTTGCTAAGTTAGCTAAGTAGCTTCTGTGCTAAAATAACTCGCTATTCTCACAGAGATAAAGAAACACTAGGGAAGAAAGTGCCATTGGATAAAACGGTAAAAATGTCCAAATGTGGTACAGGAAGCTAAGCTCCAGTCCCAGGAAATATACTGCACTTGAGATGAAGATTTTAGGGTCATTTATTGAGTTTCAATCTCCCCTCAGTTTGTTTCTTGGGAATAACATCTAGGGAATAATTGGTACAAAAATCATCAAACGATATCAACTTGATTGACTGTAGACATGACAAAAATATCCGATTCACACATTTAACCAACTTGAAATACTAAAACATCAATACAATTGCAACCAGTAGATAAAGTAAGTTTTGCTCAACAATATTTTTCCTCAAAATGTCATTTTAATTTCATTAGATTGCTTTCGAAATAAATTAATATGGAGTCATAAATTTTGCAGTAATTGCATACACGTGCCTGTGAAATGTCAACCCATTGATCTCTAAGGCTAAATCATCTCACAAAGTCCTGAGAAGTGACGACCTTGTGGGTCAAAATTCTGTTGGACTAAAATTGCTGGAATATTGGATACACTTACACTGTCTCTATGTGTCAAGTGAGTAGTCTGTAAATAGTGACACAGCCATGAAACAGTTACGACTAGATCTACCACTACCAGGTGTTATGTGTAGTGATAATAGGTGTTTTTTATCAGAAACTATACACTTCACATCACCCAGTAGCCAGTATCACACCTTATTTATCAACAGAATTTGTGTCAAATACATTGCAAGTTAGAAAAGATTTAACTTGCGCCCTGACTACTCTACTGCATTTTTCAGACAGAAAAATCTCAAACCTGTTCTCTACCAAGATGGCGGCCAATTCTGCCACCAGATACGCCCACCATTTGCAAGGTCACTTGCAGGAATCTGAAACAAGCAAGATAACACAGTCTCACTTTCAGAGGCAGAATAAAACTTTGAAACCTCTCAATCCAATCCTGTGTATCTATAATTTCCAGGCTTTAAAAACGCTCCTTGGAAGGCATCCAGTGATTCCGACATGTTAACCACTCTTCGCCGGGTCCACATTTTGAACAGCCTTGTCCGTCTTCTTTTATAGTCGACACACCAGGAAACCACCCAAGCCAATCAGCAGAAATCCTGTGATCATAGATCCAAATAGATAGATGTCCTCAGCATCTTCAATCGAAAGATAGCAAAGACACATGAGTTTACCATTTTTTGGGGCCTGTATTTTGATGTCCTATGACAATGCAGCATGTTTTAAGCACATTTTGTCTTCCTGGAAGCATTTCAGATGAGCTTCACTGAAGCTATGACTGCTCAAAGGTGGAAAAAAGTTTTAATGTTGTTTTTTTGCACTGTGATTTTCAACAGATGTTCGAAATATGTTTGTATGTGTTATTAATGAATGCAAAAGCAGTCAGGAAAAAACTATGTATGGTGCAAGGTGAAAATAAAGAGTTTCACACTCTTTTACACAAACTGGACTTTATTGTGTTTTATGGAAATTCAGAACAATCACCCACATATATGGACAACATTTTTCTCTAAGACTACATCATGTCAAAAGTTGATTCTTGGCTATCAGGTTCCACTAACCCCAAATTGCATAGAGAAATACAAAATCCAATCAAACAACAGTTCAGGAGGTTCTTAGAAGGACAGACATACTATTTTCAAATAAATCTGAAAGAATGAAAACCCTCTTGATTTGTTTAACTGGTCTTTCTGATCACAATGCTATCTTTTTTGCAAGGCAACTTGTCACACAGGGAGGAGACAGACTCGAAGTTGGAACAGACACAGGATGAGGACAGGTGGCTCCCCACCTGGGGGGTGATGGCTAAGGCCATCGCAGTACAGTGACAGTTCTGATTCAACTGGATGTTCATGTAGGTTTGGACTCAGCTTCAACTGTTTTCATTTTTCACAGCTGTGGTCCTGATGTGTTCCCATGTTTGCTGTTGTGTTTCTTCCTGCATCTG
This sequence comes from Pseudamia nigra, assembly GCA_029823295.1. Classification (NCBI taxonomy): domain Eukaryota; kingdom Metazoa; phylum Chordata; class Actinopteri; order Kurtiformes; family Apogonidae; genus Pseudamia; species Pseudamia nigra. Next base: position 4,928 of record JAQQAE010016179.1, read on the forward strand.
TGACGTGTATGTGGGGTTGGTCCAGCAGTCTCTGTGATGTTTGTGTTCTCTGTGGTGATAATGTGAATGCTTCAGACAGTCGTAGGGCTTTAACGCCATAAGAGTTGTGAACGATGGTCTGATTTCCCATAGTTACGTGAGCTGTTGTCTGTATGGCTTTCCCTACGGCTGCTATGCATCTCACAGAGCTTGCGTGTCCTTTTCTGATTGCGTCCAAGGATGAACTGTAATACATGAGGATGCGTCTATTTCTAATACTTTCCCCCAAACTCATGGCCTTTTTAAAAGATGAAGAAATGTGGATGAAAAGAACGGCACAGTAATTTGGTGCATTCAATTTGGAAGCTAAGCACAGGACTTGTTTCAGTTGTATAAATGCTGCCTCAGCAGGGCCTGTTAGTATCAATGGAGAAGACAGGTTTTTGTATTCTGTTTGTTTCATTAGGTCACACAATGGGCAATCTTATTTCTTCAAAATTTGGTACAAAATTTTGATCAAGTAGCAAAACCCAGAAATTGGATCATAGACCGGACAGTATTTGGTTTCGAATGATTGATAGCAGACTTATGATTCAGGTTTATTTAAAATCCCTGGGAGGACAATATTCTTCCCAGGAAAATGACATTTGGCTATCCAGTCTGTAATTTGGACTTGGACATCTTGACACCACATCTTGCCTGGTGCCTCACAGTACTGATTCCACTGCTATCATAACTTAATGTGGGGTTTTAGGGGCTAGCAAAATATCATCCACATATTGAAACAGGACTGTACCAGCCAGTAGGTCCACATCTTTCAGTTTTTGCTTTTCATGGCTGAAGTCATGAATTGACTCTGAGTTCAACTTCAAATTGTCCTTGATAGCGGTCTTTCTTGCTGTAGTCAAAGTTTTCTCCGAATACTTTGCACTCAATGCGCAGCTCCTGATTCATACTGATACTTTTAAAGTGAATGGCCACGAGGGGCTGCAGGTATTGGGGGTGCAGCAGCTTGCCATAGTAGGGGTAGTACTGAAGAGGGAAGCTACCGTTGAAACCATAGTACTTGATCTCTTGGATTTTTCCTGCATCTTCCTCTCTCCTAGTTTTGCAGTGAATGGGAATGACGTTGGGTGGTACTTTGCCCTGCAGAGCATCTGGGAGATACGTGTTCTCAGCAGGGACCCTTGGCCTGAAGTTCACAATCCTGTTGAGCTTGACAATAAGGCAGGGCTTTCCATCCTGGAAGCCATAGGTTCTATCCGTCTCCCCTGAACACTCATTCAACCAACTCCTGGAGAAGCGGCAAGCTTTCCTCGCTCCTTCATTACTCTCCAACGGTCCACGCTCCTTATACGGCTGAGGAGTGGCTCCACAGTTTTCTAAATTAGTCTGGAGGTCATCATTATACAACTCGAGAAGAGAGTCCATGGCATCGATGTACTTCTTATATGAAGCCTCGTCACTCTTACTGAAAGTTATTTTTGATTCGCTTGCCCGTGGTGTGTGTGATAGACCTGGCGTAGCAACTCTATCCTGATAGGTTGGTTTGTAGTTGCTCAATGTAAGCAGCATTACCTTCATGGTCACGATGAACATAGCAGCTAAGAATCCAAAGAATATCACGTAGTACACGAAGATTTTAAACCAACTGCCACGAGTTCGTCCTACAAACTCTTTCTTCTCAGAATTCCACAGAAATGTTTTCCAGCGGTCGTTCCTGTCTTTATTTGTTAACATATCAACAATCCTGTGGCGCAGCATTGTTAGCGAATAGCTAGGCATGGTAGCAAGCACCACAGTATGTCAGTCAGCACACTCTTTTGTTCAGGTGAGAGACAACTGATGCAAAGTCCAGGTATTGAGTTCAGTTGTATATATACAGCTTACTCTGGTAGAACGTGGATGTGTGTGAAACTGGCAAACTCTGAAATATTCCGGGGCTAAACGATCAACAGTAGCTGAGCTGGTATTGTCATTCTTCAGTGATGTACCAGAATGAGAACAATCTTTCAACTCAACAGAGTCACTAGTGTTTCAGTTCTACCGGATGTTTTTTATAAAGGGAAAGGTTCAGGTGACAATGTGATGTATATGAAGTGACATAATCAAAGGATCAAAGGGGCATCGCTCTGATCCTTTGATTGAAGGAACATCAACGGAAACACAGGCATAGCACTCGAGTCACCAACATTCTGTTTGAGTTCTCCATTCCTTCCTCACTCTACACCAGACATGGGCAAACGATGGGCCGTTTACAGATGGGACGGGCCTATTTACCGGTAATACGGCCCGCCGAACTTGTCCAACTACGAAAAAATCGAAGTCATTCAATCATTTCCAGGGGCAAGATGATTGTTGTGTAAATTTCGGCTTGTTTTGTCATCTAGTTTATTTATACCAGACTATTTTTTCAGTGTTTTAAATTAAATAGATTTTTTTTATTTCAACCTTTTTTACTCCTACTCACTGAGCTACTTATTTTCATCACAAACGTAACTGAATAAAAGTATTTTGTAAGTCAACTACTCTTGGAAGTACATATTCTGGGAAAAATCTACTCAAGCATATGTAAAAGAGTAAATGTACTTGAGTAGTGTTCATCTCTGCAATTAGCCTTCACTGAAGAGGAACAAACATATCCTAGTTTCAGTCCTATTATACAGTGTCTGGATTTATAAAGGCCTTATGTCTTTTGAAAGAAAAGTCATGTTATGAGCTATATACATATACTGTACTCCTAAATATGTCTTACACAGTGAGTTACAGTTACATTACATATTACACTATCCCTGCTATTTACTTAACTAGTGGCATTGCTGAGTCATGCAGCAATCCCCCTACTGCTGTCTTCAGTTTAATATTCTTCTGTACGTTTTTTGTCATGTTACTACTCCTACATTTTTTGTTCGATTCAAACCATTCAAACTTCATGTGTTTCAGCTTATTCAGGACAAGTGTGCTATTGCTTTTCATAATTCTAACCTTTATCATTTTTAAAATATTAAGTCATTTTGACCAATTTAGTCCATAGGAAATGAATGGAGAACTCTAACGGAATGTGTGGTTACCATGGCAACAACAGTGCTTTGATCCTTTGATTACGACTCCACTGAGTAGTTAATTTAACGCCTGCACTTTTCCAGCAAGTTCAACTATTTTGACTCAGCAATCCCATGCAATCGCTTCAGAGATTGTATATTTTCTAGTTATAACTGCACCACACTATTTCGTCCAGCGTCGCGATGGCCAGTTCAGTCGTTCCCAAATTCAGTGTTTTAATATGTCATTTTTATTCCTGTTTATTCAACTGCTGTTACCGACAATTGCAGTATTTGTCCAATGCTCCCTAATTCAGTACTGTGAAAAAGACTGCTGTCAAAGAGAATTTTGTTGCATAGAAATTATCTATCTGATTATCTATAACCAACCAAATAGATTTAAAAAATGCATACGATGAACTAAATAATAAACAAAATGGGCAAAACAAATATAATTGTAATATTAACACAATAATAGGAAAAAAAACCCAAAATAATTAAAATGAATGCAAATAATCAAGAAAATGGTGCACAACCAAAGAAAAGGAGGCTCTAACCCCCATTTTGGTCCTAATCATAAGTTTGGGACACTTGCTATACATTTCACTCTAAATGAAGTACTATAAATATTAATTTCTGAAACTGGAGGATGTGTTCATGAAACCTGAATAACGAGATAAGCATTTTACTGAGATCAAAATTGCACTTCAAAAGAAATTCTATTTCACGTATTTGTTTAAAAATTGAATTTGAAATATGGAACCACATGGGGTTTTGTTGCATCAAAAAAAAAAGCCTTCAACCATTTGATTTTAAATGTGCCAACGATGGCCTCAAAGTCAACAGCATTAATTACACCCTTGTCATAATCTTTTACTACTTGCTATCTTTTAATATAATGAGTTTTGTTTGAAAGATAATTGAATTGGCCTTATTATTATTTGATGATATATACATAGAATGGCATGGATAAATAATGTTAGAAACACCTTCAGCTTTACTCAATAGGTTTGTATCAAAATACTCAAGTCTCTTGTTGACCTTTCTTCAAATCTGTTAAATGATTAGAGGTATTAAGATCTTATCTCCTGATTGCATCTCCAGACACGAGTATTCCCAAATACTTCATAATACTTCATTTTCCACTCTGATTGATGAAATATACTCATATTGATACATATGAATAGGAAGAGTCTCACAGTTACTGATTTTTAAATTTAGACCTGATGCCTTGGAAAATAATGAAATTGAGCTGAGAGCTTTATGAAACATTTGACTGTTTTTTAATTACTGTGCCGTCAGCAAACTGACTTATTTTATAGTGCATGTCAAAAACTTAAATACTTTGTAATATAGGGATATTTTTATTATGGATAGCCAATAATTGTGCAGGTAAACTAAATAATTTAGGTGAAATTGGGCAACTTTGATGGATACCAGGCTGTACTTTAAAACTAGGCGTAAGTCCTGGGTTTAGGGAAACTGCACTGTAAATATCATAAAACATTTAAATCATTGCACAAAAATTATCACCAAAACCCAGAAATTTCAAGGCTTTAACGAAGAAGGAATGTTCCAGCTTATCAAACGCCTTATAAAAATCCAGGAATAATATCAGACTATCACGATCCAAAAATTTCTTAGAATTCAACATGTCAAAAATTAACCTCATGTGGTTGTGAATATTTCTACCTTTAATAAAAGCTGATTGACATTCATCATTAATTCTCTGTTCAGGTGATCAGCGAAAACATAGGCCAAAATTTTATCATCATTACATAATGAGGTGATCGGTCTCCACTGGTCTAATTTTAAAACATCTTTGTTAGGTTTTGGGATTAAAAGGATAATTCCTTGTTTCATTGTATTCGATAGTTTACCTAATGAGATACATTCTAAGAAAGCCTCATATAACATTCCTCTAATATCATTCCAAAAGAACTTATCAAATTCAGTTGTTAAACCATCCATCCATACCATTCAATTCCTTAATTTTAAGACCTCCTTCCATACATTTTTCAAATTTGATACCTATGGGTTTTGTTAAACACTTTCAAGGTGTTAATAAAAAACTGATAGTCTGAGTACATTCATTAATGAAATTAAGCCAAGGACAGAAACAAGCCAGAAATCAATTCTTGAACTCTGGTCATTTAGACTAGTCGACCAAACACAGGGGTGACTCCCGTTGTAAAAAATGGCGGATGAAATTTGGTCCAACTTCTGGGTTATGGAGACGCTAATAGTTCCAAACATTGGCTGAAGCTCCATTCATCTCTATGGCTCATCAGGAACAATCACCGGTAATTTGACAAAAAAACAAAACAAAACTGCATTTTAAAGGATTTTTACATTTCAAGCATTGGCCATCATAAGTATACTCTTAGAAGTCATCAGTTTTGTATTTCATTTCTGTGGAATGTCAGTGTTAAAAATGTAATAGCTTAGGGACCTAGCCCAACTGCAAGCTTGGTATTGCTATGGAGGCTAACGTAATAATTTCACTAAAGCTAAATAACATTTTCATTGTAACGTGTCATTATGTGTAGTTGTTCGGATTGTTAGGTTTTAAGATCATGGTCAGTTATTGGCTACTTTTTTCATTGTTGTGAATTGATTAAAGTTATGGCCATGCCACGTGAGTTTCGGATGTAACACGGCTCATCTAGTAACTGCCGCTGTAAAGATGTAATTATATTGTCCTATTTCCAATTTTGAAGTGTGTTAGCATGGTTTTTACGTGTCAGCACTCTATAGCTTTAATAAATCTTTATAAAATGTAATATAACTGCATCTTTATGCAGCCGCTATGTTTGCTAGTTAATTAGACTTAGCAAGTTGTTGAGATTTAACCACCATAACTCCAAGTTAATGGAGTTTCTATTTTAGTAATGATTACAGAGAAAAGAAGTGGAGGTATTGATGACGTGGGGTACATTAGCATTACATTACAATCACATAATAAATGCTTTTCTGGGTTAATCCTAACTTGCCTGTACTTTATTACTATAATGTACTGTCTTTGACTCAAACTGGTGAAGGTGATTTAGCGTGTGCAGTACAGACTGTAACTGTAAAACTAACAACAGTTCACCTCAAAGCCTTTTAAATTCTTCTGCTCAGGTTCTCATCAGAATAAAGCAGGTGTAAAAGCCTGGTCAGTGCATGATGAAGCATCCAGACCGACAGCCTGTGTGTCAGGATGAGGATTCACTTCACAAAGCACACATCACAGCAGACCATGGTCACTTTACAAAGAGAAATCATGCAGATGCAGAATTTAATTAATCTTACAAAGGAAATGCATAGTTGTTTGGATTATTTTTTATATTAAATCACAGTGCACCCTAAATATCACAGGGTAGTAACAATATGAAGTACATGTACTATGAAAAATGCTACAATACGATGAAATTAGACATTTTTGGCAGTAAGATGTTTATTAAATGTTAATTCAAAAATATAAAACTGTAGATATAAAAATTCTAAATATTTTGCTCATTTTCCTACAGATGTTGCAGGCATCCAGGCTGTGGTTTTGTTGGAAGGAAGGTCAGTGGTGTCATGTCGTCCTACATCGTCCTTCACATACGTCCAGAGTTCTCTGACGGTGGATTCAGACGGAGGACGACACTGTGAAACGCATCGAGGGAAGAAGTCTCAACATCCTTGAGTACTCTCTTGTTGAACAATGTCTTCTCAATCTGATGAGACTGAAAATAAAAGTACATATACAATGTACTGTTTTTTTTTCAAAGAAAAATAAATAAAATGTTGAAAAAGTGCTAAATGCAGATGCAGGAAAAAATAATCACTTCTACAAAATGTCTTACAAGTGAGAGCAAAAAATGAGTGAAGCTGTAGTTGGAGCACAGTGTAGTTCTCA
>JAQQAE010016180.1:0-11833 GCA_029823295.1 Pseudamia nigra
TCTAATGTTTATCAGTACATTACAGAAAATAATGAACTTTATCACAATATGCTAATTTTTTGAGAAGGACCTGTAATAGTAATGTAAGGGAATGTTGCTGCATGAGACCCATTGTTGGTTGATTATATTCTTCACTTTTTTATTTTCTCAAATATTTAATTTATTTGTTTCAATTTATCTGCTGTCATTTTTTTGTTCATGTTCTTCATGTTGGTTCATTTTCTCAATTATTTACTATATGTGCTATTTATTTTGTCCACTGTTTCTTAATAATTTAGTCCAGGTTCTGATGTTCATTTTCTCACTATCCCCCCCCCAACCCTTTGGAGGGATGAAGGGGTAGAAAATGGATGGATGGATACTTTTTTCATTTACTTGATAAATTTATTCAATTTTGTTTGTCATCTCCTTTCCTCCCTTCATCTGCAATAAAACTTCAGCAACTAGCCATTCGTGTTACCTCAGTGTCTTGCAATTGAGTCTTTATCCAGCAATTGTAACAGTATGATCTGGCCAAAGTCATGGACCCAGCAGATACTGAGGCCATGCGCCAGGCTCTCACCAATCAGGGCTCCCATCTCAGACAACATGGGCAGGCTCTTCTGAAGATCATGGAGTCCCTGACGGAACTATTGGGCAACATCAGCAGCCTCCCAGATCTCCACCAACCCCCCCAGCAGGCCCCCGAAGCTCCCAGCCCACACCATGAGGCTCCAGTCCCTCCTCTCCAGTGTAGTGAACCAGCGGTCCCAACACCAGAGAGGTATGGTGGTGATCTGGGTTCCTGTCGGTCCTTTCTGTTGCAATATTCCGTCGTGTTCGAGCAGCAGCCCCTCACGTACTCCACCGAACGTTTCCGCATCGCATATCTGCTTGGTCTACTGAGAGGTCCAGCCTTGGAATGGGGGTCCGCGGTGTGGGAGAGTCAGTCAGCCCTCTGCTCATCTTATCAGGACTTTACGCAGGAGATGCACAAGGTTTTTGATCATCCGGTCTGGGGCAAGGAGGTGGCCAAACGGCTCTATGCTGTGCGCCAGGGTCCACGTAGTGTGGCAGAGATGGCAGTAGAGTTCCGGACCCTCACAAAGGCCACCGGGTTCAATGATGAGGCACTCCAAGCTGCATTCCACAACTCTCTTGGTGAGACTGTGAAGGATGAGCTGGCATCACCCAGCTCATCCTTCACAGTCCCAGCCACTTTGGATGGCCTGATTTCCCTGGCCATTCGGGTGGATAACCGGCTACAGGAATGCAGAAGAAAGAGAGTGGCAAGGTCCTCCAGTCGTCAGTCTTTTGTCAACCCATACTCTCTATCACCATTGCAGGCGACACGCCACGCCTCCCTAAACTCTTCAGAGCTGGAGCCTATGCAGCTTGGTTGCGCACGCCTCACACTGGAGGAGAGAGATCAATGGTTCGCTGCAGGTTCCTGTTTGTATTGTGGTCAAGTGGGGCACTTTATTTCAGCATGCCCAGTCTGTCCATCCAAAGGGCCGGCTTGTCGGTAAAAGGGGAGGTACTGGTGAGCCAAATCATTTATCACTCTCCATCCTGTATCCTGCTCCCTGCCGCCCTCTGCTGGAACTCCCACTCCGTTGAGGTGCTGATTGACTCTGGGGCGGATGAGAGTTTTTTGGACATCAGTGTGGCTAGAGGGATGGGAGTCTGGACTGAGCCACGACCAACACCAGTAGAGGCTAAGGGTTTGAACGGGTGCGGCAGACCCATCTGCTGACATGCCTGTCAGGTAATCATCATGAAGTGATCAAACTAAACCTGATTGACTGCCCTCATACTCCCATTGTTCTCGGGTTACCATGGTTAAGACTAAATACCCCTCATATAGACTGGGTTCTGGGTAAAATAGTTTCTTGGACTTCTGATTGCCATGAAAATTGTCTGTTGTCTGCCCCTCCACCCTCTGTCTGTGAACCTCAGTCTCCACAGAAACCTCCAGACCTCACCTTCATACCAGAGGTTTACCATGACCTAGCTCCAGTCTTTAGCAAACATGCTGCTCTGTCACTTTCGCCTCACCAACCTTACGACTGTGCCGTCGATCTCTTCCCGGGAGCTCCCCTGCCTAGTAGTCACTTATACAACCTTTCCAGACCATGGAGAAGTATATCCATGTCTCCCTGGCAGCCGGTATTATCAAGCCATCGTCTTCTCTGGTGGGGGCAGGTTTTTTCTTTGTTGGCATACTACTTTATGACCCTGTATTGACTACAGGGGACTCAATAACATCACAGTTAAGAACAAGTACCCGTTGCCCCTCACTGACTCTGCATTTGTTCCCTTGCACGGTGCCATTGTATTCACAAAGTTAGACCTGTGAAATGCATACCATTTGGTTCGCATCAGAGAAGGGGACAAGTGGAAAACGGCTTTTAACACCCCTCTAGGGCATTTTGAATATTTGGTTATGCCATTTGGTCTAACTAATGCCCCAGCTGTGTTCCAGGCACTTCTCAATGACTTTCTCTGCAACATGATCAATCGGTTTGTTTTTATCTACCTGGATGATATTCCAATCTTCTCACCATCCATGACAGAACACATGCACCATGTCTGCCAGGTACTGCAACGCTTCCTAGAGAACAAACTGTGTTTGTGAAGGGGGAGAAATGCACCTTTCATGTCACTTGGACCTCTTTCCTGGGCTACCCCACAGTGAAGGGGCAGATGGAAATGGACCAGGAGAAGGTAAGGGCAGTGGCTGACTGGCCCACACCCACCACACACAAACAGCTGCAGTGTTTTTTGGGGTTTGCAAATTTTTACAGGCGCTTCATCCATGACTACAGTCGGGTCGCTGCCCCCCGCACGGCTCTTACCTCCACAGTCAGACCTTTCCAGTGGTCTCCTGAGGCAGAGGCTGCATTCCAGAGGCTCAAGGGATGCGTCACGACAGCGGCTATTCTCATCCTTCCTGACCCCTCCTGTCAGTTCATTGTGGAGATGGACGCTTCAGATACAGGAATGGGGGCTGTCCTCTCACAGCGAGCAGCAAATCAGAAAATGCATCTTTGTGCTTTTTTTCCCCATAGACTGTCTCCTGCAGAGAGGAATTATGAAATTGGAAACCAAGAGCTTCTAGCGGTGAAGCTGGCGTTGGAGGAGTGGCGTCATTGGCTGGAGGGGGCAGAACAGCCATTCATCGTATGGACAGACCACGAAAACCTGTCCTTCATCCAGGAAGCAAAGGGTCTAAACCCCAGACAAGCCAGGTGGGTGCTATTTTTCACCAGATTTAAATTCACCCTCACCTATCGACCTGGTTCCCAGAATCTGAAGCCAGATGCCCTGTCCAGGCAATTCACAATCATACCCAGTCACCCGTGGTCCCACATTGGTCTGAACTTTGTCACTGGTCTCCCTCCATCTGCTGGTAAAACTTCTTACTATCATTGTCCGTTTTTCTAAAGTCGCACATTTCTTGGCCCTCCCCAAGCTACCCTTTGCTAGGGAGACTGCAGACCGCCCGGTGGAACACATGGGATTCCCCAAGACACGGTCTCGGTCCGAGGGCCGCAATTCACATTTCAGGTATGAAAATCATTCTGTAATGCGCTGGGTACATCTGTCAGTCTCTCATCTGGTTATCATCCTCAGACGAATGGGCAGACTGAGAGGGCCAATCAAGAGCTGGAATCCGCACTAACATGCATGGTGTCCACCAACCCCTCCTCCCGGAGTGTCCAGCTTCCATGGGTTCAGTATGCCCATAATTCTTTACCAAATGCATCCACTGGGTTATCTCTGTTTCAGTGTTCCCTCGGCTATCAGCCTCCCCTGTTTCTGGATCAGGAACAGGAGCTGGCCATTCCATCGATCAAAGCTCACCTGCACCACTGCCGCAGGGTCTGGAAGCAGACCCGCTCGGCTCTGCTTCGTTCTCATGCCCTAATCCAGCACAAAGCCAACCGCCGCCGGACACCTGCACCCACCTACGTACTGGGCCAAAGAGTTTGGTAAACTCAAAGGATCTCCCACTTAAGGTGAACTCGAGAAAGCTGGCTCCACGTTTCATTGACCCCTCTGAGATCGAGTCCATCCTTAATCCTTGTGCTGTCCGCTTGAAATTCCTGTCATCTTTTCGCATCCATCCCATCTTCCACGTCTCTCAGTTAAAGCCAGTTTCCTTGAGCCCCTTGTCCCCACCCATCGCACACCCACCCCCACCACAAATGATCGATGACCACCCTGCATATTCCGTCCGGTGGTTGCTGGATATGCAGCATCGGGGCCGAGGTCTCCAGTACCTGGTAGACTGGGAGGGTTATGGTCCTGACGAGCGCTCCTGGGTTCCCAGCCCGCAAATTTTGGACCCCTCTCTCATTCGGGATTTCCATCGGCAGCACCCAGATCGGCTCAGTCGGGCACCAAGAGGTGCCCGTGGGGGACGAGGGGGGTACTGTCACAGCTCGCAGCAGATAGGCTGTTTCTCCTCTCCTCCTCCCTTCTCCCTCGGTGTGTGTGTGTTACAGGAGTGAAGACAGGTGCACAGGAGTCAGACCAGCTGCTTATCATCAGCAATCACCCACAACTATAAAGACCTGGCTTCTCCACCACTTCTGTGCCAGATCATTGTATTAACTCCTGTTAGTCTCGTTGGAGCATTTTCTTAGTACCGTATCTCTAGAGAAGATTCCTCCTTACCTAACCTTGTCCTGTCGGTCCTCCCCAGTTCCTGGTTACTGGCTCCTGTCCCCGTCTTCCTCCTGGTGTCTCTCCCAGCCTGGCTTCAACTCCCTGCTCCCAGCACGTTTCAGTCCCGTCCTGGTCATCCTGCCAACTGTGTACCTGCCTGCCCATCTACCTGTCTGTCCTCATTCCATCACTGGTCAACCCGCAGTCATACCCTTTCCTCCCTTCATCTGCAATAAAACTCCAGAAACTAGCCATTCGTGTTGCCTCTGTGTCTCGCATGTGGGTCTTTATCCAGCGATCGTAACACCTACACAGCTGTTCAGTCCCAATCTCTTGAGTTCCCTTCGCATTGTGTGTGTGGAAATGCTCTTACTGTTTTTGCTTAGTTAAATCCAGGTGGCAACTCTTTTTTTGGCTAGGCAGTGTAGTTTTCTTGTTTATTTTGTTTCATTATTTTTATCTTTTTCTTGCCTATTCTGCCAATTTTCTAGCTTACTGTGTTCATTTTCTTACTTACTTTCCTTACTATTTATCATTTTCTTGTTTATTTTGTTCATTTTTGTTCATTTTCTTAGTTACTTTCCTCTCTTTTGTTCATTTTCATGTTTAGTTTGTTCATTTTCTTAATTATTTTGTTCACTGTTTTGGATTTTGTTCATCTTTGTTCATTTTATTGCTTATTTTATACATAATTGCTCATTTTCTTGTTTAATTTGTACATTTTTTTCTTATTTTGTTTATTTTTGTTCATTTCCTTGTTAATTCTGTTCAGTTTGTCCTTTATTTTGTTCATTTGCTTAACATTGTTCATTTTCTTGCTTATTCTGGTCATTTTCTTGCTTATTTTCCTCATTTTTGTTCATCCTCTTGATTATTTTGCTTATTTTCTTGGTTATTTTGTTCATTTTTGTTGATTATTTTGTTCATTCTCTCACATTTTTGTTCTTTTCCTTGCTTATTTTCCTCACATTTGTTCATTTTCATGCTTTTATTCACGTTTTGTTCCCTTGTTCACCAACTGGTGCATTACCAAGTCAGTAAAGGAAGTGTTCACATGAAAAATTTCCAGGAAGATCTAGAGATGTGCAACTAAAATTGTCCCTACACCTTGGCTGAATAGAGCGAGAACAATCACAGGACTGACACAACCACTCTCCTCACATCTCCCTGCTCCTTGTAACACTCTCTTGTACGCCCCATTGGTTTCCTGTGTAACGTTGACACATTTGGAGGAGCAGGGGGTGAGGTTACAAACCGGGCACATGACTTAGGGGACAGGGCATTGATGTGTGGCGGTGGTGGATGAAACTCTTGTCACTTCAGATTAATGTGAGATGAAGAGGAGAAGGAGAGAAGGGGAGGAGAGCAAGTCAGGCTGTCGGCACTCTCAGCCCTCTCACTCCCCCTACAGGCTAGAAGGAGAGACACATGACAGACTGAGGAAAAACATGCAGTGAAGACTTGGCTGATGAGACTCCAGAGATTATTATGGTTACATATAATCTCCCTATTTTCGCGTCAGAAGTCCACAGCCTGTCATCACTGGGGGTGTGGTCAGGTTTGGTATCTTGTCAGGGTGACTAGATGCCATCAGCGTGGGGCATCATCCAAACAGGTGGACTTTACCGACTTAATTATCAGAGGGAGACTTTGTTGCATAATATACAATAAACCAATCAGACCTCTGTGCGCCATTCTATTTAATACTGATCAGTGTGATGGTATTTCGTCTCCAACATCATTAAATGAGACATCCAGGTTCATTGTACTCTCATCCTTGCTCACCTACCAATCCTTTGACCCACGAGGGACTCCATTTGACTATGTGAATTAAGAAAAAATACAACTAAATGCAGTGACAAACAGCTGAGAGTCTCAGAGTATATGATCTCAGTTAATGCCAGCACTGGTCACATGATTAAACACAAACCCTTTATTTATATATTTTTATTATTGTTCTTATTATTATAAATTTACAAAAATACATACAAACCATTCTGTTTTAAGGAATAACGCATATTACATGTAACCATCATATGCATACTGTATATTTAATATATAATGGTTGTGGTACAGTATGTACACTTCTATGGCCATGCGTCTTGAAAGCAATGTGCATTGGTCTGGTTTTTATGACTAAAGCCAGGTTTTTTTAAATCACAGATGCAGCTGTGCTTTTGTTGGGAGCTTGTTCACTGCCATTTTAATAACAACGTGCCTTCAGGTGTGCAAAGTATGTTGCAACATTAGCAATGTCGCTGTGTGGCAGAGGCACATGTATTTGCACTGGCACAAGATGAGAACGTTCCACCCCCTTGCAACACTGCACTGTTTGGAAAATAGGGTCCTATATGTCTCTCTACAGAAATATCTATGGATTATTTAAATTCATCTTTCTGTAGTTTGTAACTTTAGACAAAAAGTAATCTTGGTGTCTCTGCTTCCTTTATAGTGATATTTTTGTATAATTTGGTACATTTTCTTGATTACCATTGTTTTGTTTTTTTTTTTCAATTCAGGGATACATGTGTCTCAATTTGTGTAAATTTTCATGTTAACCTTGGTTCAGTTTTTCATTTAGCAGACTGGACTGAACAAAATAAATTACATTTACAATAATAAATACTTCACTACTGTATTACTTGCTATATGTGGATTTATTTACATGAAAAAATGTAGATATTATGTCAGCTTGTAATGAACTTTTGGTCCATTTTTTTTACTGACTTTGTTGTTTACTCTTTTTTGTTTCTTTTCTGAGTCGTTTTGTTCATTTTTGTTTCTTTTCTTCATTATTTGATGCCAAAAACTAAAAGCCTTTTGATCACCCCGTGGAGGTCTGCACATATTTCTGAACAGTGTTTGACATCCATGTACCCTCCATTCAATCCATATTCATTACAAAGTTTTTAATGAGGAAAGTAGAATTGTGTGGTTAATGTGTCAACTGTGTTTTTTTTTCTGTTTTCATGTGGCAGTCACGATGGTCATGTCGTTCTCTCAGGGGTAAACACATCCTGGATTCATGTGAATTTCCAGAGTGCTCTTGATCTGCTGGTTCACCAGCACAGAAGTAACATAACCTACTGTAATCCTTCAGAATAAAAGGCTTATGCCCTTGCCGACACCTCTAAAAAATAATACATATACAGTATTTGCTCAGTATCTTCTTTTAATGAGAAACCTTTTTTATAACAAAATACAGAGTCATTTTTTTTCTCAGGGTGGTAGTAACATGCTGCTGTATCTTCAAACGTTAGTTCAGTCAGGGCGGATCAACAGGCATGTCAACATGTACTGAGGAAAGCACCGACTAGCGACTCAGCAAAATGTCTGACTCCTTGGGGCGACAGTGGTTCAGAAAGAAAAGCAGGTTGTCCAATAACCAGAAGGTTGGCAGTCTTTGGGCAAGACACTTCACCCACAGTGCTTTGTATGAATGTGAATGAATGAATGTTTGGTGGTGGTCAGAGAGGCCGTTGATGGGCACACGTTACTGTCAATCTGCCCCAGGACAGCAGTGGCTACAGATGTAGTTTATAACCACCAGTATGTGAATGTGCAGTGAATGAATAATGGAATCAGTGGAAAGTGCCTTTGACTGTCCAGCAAAGTGCTATATAAATCTTATCCATTGTTGTTATTATTTTTATTGTTGTTATTGTTATTATTTCTGTTGTTATAATTATTATTAAATGCAATTCTGTTCAGTCAATCACCTGTATGGAGTGCCAAGCATAGAAGACATAATGAAACTGTCACTGTGAAAGGTCCAAACAACACATCCATATCCGTGTTGACAATTTCCACATGACAGAAACAGGAAAACATAAAATTACATATTAACCATGCAATCCTAGTTTCCTCATTCAAAATATTGAGCTCAATGAAAAAATGAGAAAACGTCTTATTCTGTCAAATATCTACTGTATATGTTTCAATATAAGCAAAAATGATGTTTTTCCTTCTTTCATTTTTGTATTTAAAGTGAAGAATTGAAAATGAAGTGTTTCTCTCATTATTCGACTTGTAACGGATACAGATTGAACAGGGGATACACATATTTCATAATACATCATAATTATATTGTTCATTTTTGTTAAGGTACTTGATTATTTTCTTCCTTTAAGCTTATTTTATTGTTTATTTTGTTCATTTCTATAGTTTTTTTTTCAGCCCATTTGTTGCTGTTTGTGACTACTTTTGTGCATTTTGTACACAATTTTTGTGCATTTTGTTCGTTTTGCTTCTTACTTCATTATTTTTATTTTGTTCAGCTTCTTTTTTATTTTATTGATTTTTTTTTGTTTTTTAATTTATTCCTACTCAACAAAGTGGAGCAGAATGTAATGGGGTAGAAGTATGTGTGGATTTAGGCATCATCTGTTTGCTTCACAGAAATATTTTCCTCTATCCCTAATATATGATCACACACTCAGAGACATTTCTTGCTGCTTAAGGCTGTGTGAACTTGTTTTGTTGAAAGAGCCCTGTTTTTCTTGTTTGTACTGCAGTGGGAAGGATTTGCCACCAATCACACGCGGTAGCCCAGGGGAGGTTTGTGTAGTCGCCACATCCACATGTGAAAAAATGACAACTGAAGAGGCAAATGGGAAAAGCAAAGAAGGGTGCTTTAATTATAGGTGCCGCGATTAGCTCTGTCATTTTTTATTCCACAGGCATTTTTAAAATTTTTGGGCCATTCTGCCTGGGATACCCACTGTCACAACATGCCATTCAGACAGCATGTGTTGTCAGTGTATGTATTGTTTCTCTCAAATGATGGGAGTCAAAGGCGTCGACATGGAAGACATGCTGTAATCCCACTCGAGTCCGATGAAGTGCCGACACCTCATCACAACACAAGTGAAGGACTACACAGGCTCTGGATTAACACCCATTTACATAGAGATACAATACATTAAAGTGGAGTTTCGCTCCCTGAGGGAAAATCTCAGATCTTTGGGAACACTCCCCGGCTGTTTTTTTTTCTGACAGTCATTATAAGTCAGGTTCATATGCAGATTAATGTTGCATTTGAATTGAGCTTTCAGGGAACAGGCAAAAAAATGCTAATTTATGTGAGTCTAACTCTACCAGCATTTTGCAACAAAATAAGTAGCCTAGTCGTATTTTAACTATGCGAGCAAAAGGTCAGGCCCGAAATTAAAACAACTTTTAATACCAAGCTTGTGTCCTTTGTCCATTTGGTTTGATTATTACATTAATGAGATACAATAAGCTCATTAAAGACACAAGGTACATTTAAAGGTTAAACATGTAATAATTGCTCGTGTGTGTATAAAGGTTGTGCTGTTTTGTGTTGCAGCTGGTCAGTATAGAGCTTGGGAATTGGCCAAGCACTCAGGCTACGTACAAGTTCTGCAAACATTTAGAGCACAAAATCAAAAGAGCATTGTATTTACCAAGCTAAGGTGCTTCTCTTCGTTGTTGATGGAAACGTTGACAATGACAATAAAGTATATCTGAATCTATCTGAATCTGAATCTTCTCTGTCCCTCTGGCACACACACTGTCATAACTATATTAGAGTATTAGTGCTCCCAACTTTGCAGCTCTTTGATGTCTTTTCCAAGCTGAAAAAATAAAAAACTGCACCCAATCCAGGTTTCATTTTCACGCAGATTCATGAGAATAACTGTGGCAATCATTAACACAGCAACCAACCGTTATTAACAATAATCTAATATTGAAACTTTTTTTTCAAAACTGAGGCTATTTTCATACAATCACTGTGGCGAGCTGTCGTGAGCAAGTTGTGCATAGACATAAAAATGCATTGCATTGGTGACATCATATTCCCAAACTTTATTGATGCATCCAGCCTATACACTGAAGACTGTGGAAATCTAATCCTCTACTCGGTCAAAATCCTTGTATTCACTCCAGAGTTCTTAATCTCTTGTCAGCTGGTGTTTCACTTCACTGTACAGAACAAGCCACTGTTAGGTTAGAAACGGAGTCAGCATCAAGAAATAAGCAGCTATCTGCACTACACACACTCAACATAAGAATACAAGCATAGATTTGTTTCACATATAGCCTCGTAGCATAATTGCCTAAATCATATTTTAAGGTTTTGGGGCCAATAAGGCCCAGTGAATGTGCAGCATTAGGCGAGTAGAATTAGACAGATATCACAGATTGGCCAAAAATATGACTTAGGCAATTAAGCTATGAAGCTAAGAATATTCAACCTTTAAAGTAGAATTGCAAGGTGTGTTGTGAGCTGTTTAGAAAACATAATAGTGGTGGTGGTCTTCTCTTACACTGTACCTAACCATAAAGTAAATGTACTGGAACGCTTTACCGGGATGCTGTACTGTGAACACACAACTATTTATCCAGCCATGTCTTTGTAGTCTTACTTCTTTATATCATTTTTAGTGGTGTAATATAAGCTATGAGTGAATAACTGTTCTAATAAATGTTCCACAAATGTGCATAAATACAGATGGAGAGTAACATGCATTCACAAGTCAACAATATATAAATAGAAATCAAAAATCTGCAGCTGAATGGAGCTGCGAGAAGCACAGAAACAGGTGGCCTGTGGGAGAGCCAAAGTCTCCTGCCAGTCACCCCAGAAGAAGAGGAGGAGGCAGAATGAAGGGGGCTGAAATAGAGATTGAGGTGAAAGGGCAAGGGCAGAGATGATTTAGAAACTGTGGAGGAGAGATGGAGGAGAGGGCACGAAAGAGGCGGGTAATGGGGAAGGGTAGAGGGTAGAGAGAAGGATGCATAAATATGGAAACAGCAGGAGTGAGAGTGAGCAGAGCACAAGGAGATGGAACAACAGATGAATTAGATACTGTGAAGACTGAGATATGAGTGAGAGAACAGGAGATAAGGTAAGAGTGATGGGGCGATAGATGATACTAAAAAGGGGATTGAGCCAGGAGGAGTGGGCCTACACAAAAGAGCCAGCAAGGGATTTGGCTGCTGATGTGGAGCTTAGATGCCAAGCAAACAGAAAATCAGAAAAAGGGTGTATTTAAGATGGTCTGATATGGAAATGTGTAGAAGGCAGTGGGGGGAAAACTCTCCAATCTCCACTATGGAAATATACAGTATGATTGCTTCTTTACTGAGCCACTGAAGCCATCGAAAATGAATGGAAATAAATTGAAAGGAATGTGTGTGTGTGTGTGGGGAGATC
>JAQQAE010016182.1:0-11832 GCA_029823295.1 Pseudamia nigra
GGGCTAGGTGTAATTGTACCGATATTTACAGCTCCTGCTGTCTAAAACCACACATCCTATACACCTCCGTAATCATCAGAATCTCAGATAAAAACGTATCTAAACCAATTTCAGATCAACACACCACAGTCCACACAACAAGCCATTATGTACAAAGAGTCTAAAGATAGCAACTCCACCAAATCTTTGCTTTTTCTTGTACTGTCCTTCATAAACCAAATGAAAATATCTATTTGATGCAAATGTGTGGATTTTTTCAGACAGAATACAGATTTATGTATTTAAAACCTCATTTACTGTCACTGAGTATAATCTGTTTTCAGATTTTCACATGAACAGTAATCACTACTAGGGCCCCACTTGCATCTGACACTAAGATTAGACATGTAGGTCTTGTAGAAGCTGAGAAACACATGACTCATTGTAGGTATGTAATTTTCACAGAAATGGGCTCTGGGCTTAAGAGGTTTAACGTTTAATCATTTAGTTTGTAAAATGTAAAGTCTTTCTAAAGTTCACAATGATTGTCAAGCAGTTACCAGTAGTTTTATTTGACTAATAAAAATGCAATCACACTTGCATCATACAAAGTGACATGTGTCGGTCCAACTAAAACACAGTGTTGAGTGCTAGTCCAGAGAGGGAAAGCCATGTTTTATTACAGTTACACGTAGCTAAGTTGATTGTCATCCTCTATTTTAGGAATGAGCTTTGATAATGGGCTAAAAAAAATCATTAAGCACATTCCCTCTGTTATTTCTCATAGGTTTGATCTACTTTCAAGCAATAAAATAACAATTAAATTTCACTTTTCTATTCATTTGATGCCCCTAGTGTAGTATATGTAAATCCCAAAGATTCACGATATGATGTAACTCTTTTAGGGCTCATTCAGGCTTTATGTTAAATGCTAAAAACATTGGATCTGAATGAAATGGAGAAGTACCAGCAGAAATCAAAGCAGCAATGTAACCAATTACAATAGATTGGTTAATAGATCAGAAAACTGTTGGTGAGACACAATGATGAATCAAACTAATACAAAGTCAGTGTCTGTATTCAATGTCCTCAGAGACTACCACCATTTAAAACACTGCCTCCATTTTTACCTGTTTCTTAACATGATCAAAACCCCCTCCACCATTATGTTTGTTGCTGCTGGATGAGAGTTGTAAAAATGTTTCACTCTCAGGTGCCCTTGTGGATGAACTGCTCATCATTCATGCCAATGGAAAGATAGTAGGCAAGTACCTGGGCAGTGACGGTCAGATCGTTTAGGCCATTAGATGTAGCAGAAATGATCCCTAACACTATCAAGGCTGCAGCAACACAAGCTCATATTACTGCAACTTGCATAGTATTATCATCAGTTTAGATAAATCATCAAATATACAGAGGCTGGTTTTAGACCATCATGGTATGTAGTCTGTTTTTTTTAAGTATCCTGGTTGTTCACCTATTACTATGAAGCACAGTGTTATGATTGGCTGTTCATGTTATAAATCCTGTCTTGATAGTGTTTGTTTGTTTATTAGAAGTGACCAAGAGCAGCATTTCCCCTCTAAACTGAAAATACAGCCATATAATGTTGTGAAATATTTTTTTTCAATCTTGGTTTTAATTCCATTTGATTTGTATATTCATAGGGATGCACAGATATATTGGTTGAACTGATGCAGAAATACCTTAAAGCTGTAATACTGCCAGTTCCCAGAAGCCCCAAGTTCCATACAAAGCAACAACTCTAAAAAGTGTACGTGAATATAATGAGTCATCATAGTCTCAGAATTTTATTTGGATAAAATCTAATATGTGATCTGACTGTCAACTTTTGCTTCGGTATCAAGATACTGCAGCAAATATTCTGGTAAATGCTGGCCAAATCGAATCTAACCTTTATAACTTCAATTTATGGCTTCAATTTGTATAACTTCAACAAATGTGTTCCTGATAGATGCTCAACTCACTAACAACACTGTAATATGACTTAGGCAATGCTTGATCTCAGTCAGTAAGCTAGTGATTAGCATTTGCTTACCCATAAGACCTCTGACACGCTGCGCTCTTGTATGTCCGCCCCCTTTGGCCAAATATAGGCATGTCTTACTTTTTGCTCTAAAATGGTGTCTATGAAGCAACAACCTGCTTGGCTCAAATCAGCAGTTTAGAAACCAGCAGGTGACGTTAAGGTTATTCTGTGCATTATTAACAGTATAATACAGTAATAGTACACTGCCTACAGTATCATCAATAACTGCTATTTTATTCATACAGTATTATACTGATGGCCATGGTTGAGGATTACCTGTTGTGTCACATTAAAAAGCTGTCTCATACATTTGTACAAACTGAAATTGTGCTTGTCCAAAGATAATATGATGAATATGACACAAGTTAATAAAGTCACACACTTGCATGCATTGATTTAACAGGAGCAGTTGGGAGCCGCTGTCAGTCTGGATTCAACACTCCATTTTTTTAAAAGTCTAACCACATCGAGCAAACATAATTTAACATACTGAAAAAAACTGGGATGTTGCTCAAAGAATACAATCAAGTTTGCAGTTAATGTCTGTGACTATGTGAGGTTTATGCAAACGCTTGTGATCTTGATAATTAAAGAGTGTTTGCATGGAGGTGCACAGCTCGGCGTCTCTTTTTAAAGGATGTTTACTGTCTCCAAAGCATGGAGATGGTGGCAGCCTGAGGGCTTCACTGCTTTTCTTTTCCCTCTCTCTTTGTATCTGTCTTGTGATAAACACATACACAAACACCAGCTCTACACACTGTGCTGACACGCACAAACAAAAACCCACACATAAGAAAGAGTTTGCGTTTTCACAAACATCAGCCTCTCAATTAGCTTCTGCACTCATTTCTCCTTGGTAGGGAATTATTTTTCAGCTGGATGCTTTTTCTTTGTTTATTGTGAGTGCACCAAAGCCTTATCAGCAGCTAATCACTGCATGTCAAATTCACAGACTTATTGCAGTCAGTTAAAAAAAAAAAAAACATTAAAAACACTGAGTGAATAATCTTCTCAAGTTCAGATTGCCATTTCAGATTTGGACAATCACCAATTTCTTTTAAAATCTAACAGCCAGGGAGAAGATCAGCATTTGTTTGATATAATTTGTTGTGACACGTTAATTGCATCTGCTTGTAATTCTCTCTAATTGATGTTTGATATGTCTCAGGAAATTAGGCCAACTAGATAACACTGCAAATATTATGAATCCTCCCCGCCTTTCTCTATGCGTGGCAGGTCTGATGAATTCACACCACCTAAAACTGCAATGTGTCAACGCGCTGTGCAGCTATGCTCTGTATTCCCAGGGCTGCAGAGCTGACAAATCTAAGGTTACAGGCATACCACTGCATATTCACAACACATCCTGGCTCACTGCAGGGAGACAGAAAAGACTAACCTGAGCAATTTTCACTGAGTTCTGGGTGGAACCACCGGCATGGTACTCCACTTTGTTCCTCTGCACGAGTTCTTCAAACCTGAAACAAATACCAAGTGAAAAGTTGGCGCTTAAACCATAGCAACTTTAAAACCAGACAAGGAACATCTGTTTCTTAGCATATGTCAAATTACAATAAGCGGCAAATGTGCAATATTCTGTATGTGGATCCTAATTAGCTGCCACTAATATAGCAGCTTCTCTTCCAGGGGTCTACACACAAAAAAAAAACACATAAACCAACATGTACAACACAAGCAAAAAGTGTGTTTAGGGCCAGTAATAAACTTAACATCACAACATGTCAAACTTTATTCCACTGTCTTGAGCAGAGCAACAGAATAATTAATATTGCTATCATAATTGTCTTTAGATTTTACATTGGTCACACTGTCAGCTTAAATACTGGACAAAAATGTAACTCAGAAAATGTTTCATGGTGACCAAGCATATGACTGGATTTTAAAGGGTGATATACAGGATAAGAAAAAAAAGTTGACAGTTACTTAATCAGCTGATATCACCATTCCTACAAAACAAATTTATCACAATTACAAATTCATGCAGTAATTACCTAAATTAATGTACGTATGTGTGTAAAGTCAATAACTAAAATTATGACTGAAGATCACACTGTCAAAAATAGTAATATGATCTTTACATTCTACAGTTCGTCTAATGTGTTAGTCTTACATTTTTAATGTGTTTCTCTCATGACAAGTGCCTGAAGATCATAAAAATGTGGACATGCAATGATATGGACAGTTCGAGACAGATATCATGCATTTTCCTACTGTAAAACAGGTCTGGATGTTGTGAAAATAACATATATTGTCATTTGAAGGTGAAAAACGACCAGTTTTCAGATATTTGTACCTGAAATAAGCTGTTTACATTTCTTGATATTTGTCTTGAGCTAGTCCTAGACCAACAGAACTACCAAATCATCTTGGAGTCTACGTGATAGCATCCAAGGCACAGACAGACATTGAAACAGCCTATTTGATATGCGGGGCTGAAAATGTCTATGGACCTTTTTATGCCGATATCATGAGGAAACTAATTTTCAGCACCAGCCCATCAGCAGGAAACTCTTCCCAGGAAGTCACTCAGGACACTCTTACCTCCAAATAAACCAAAACCATTCTCATGCAGTCAAAGGAGTTTTTTTGCTACTACAGTATACATTAGTGGAACTGAGAGCCTGTTTCAGTAGCTCAACAGTTCTACTGCTTGGCCCAGCCATTATAATCTTGTTTCCTCCCCCCGTCACCCTTGGCTTGCGCTCGGTGGTTCTGTTGGGTTTACTCTCTGTATAGTCATGAGGTCTCGGCCTTGAATTGTGAAGCGCCTAGAGATAATCGCCGATTATGATTGGTGCTATACAAATAAAATTGAATTGAATTGAATTGAAAACCAGTACTTTACGGACATGGTACAGTGAATGATATCTTTGAGCAGAAATTGTCTTTGAGCTGAAATATTGCACATTGAGTGCAATATTTTCTTCTTTGATGCCCCTTATTTCTTATCTTTTGTGTGCGTAGATGTGTTATAATTTACTTGCACTTCCATGTGTGCACTATTTATTTATTCTCTGTGTCAATGCTGTATGCTGCTGTTACAAAGGAATCTCTCCAGTGTGGGATAAATAAAGTCTTATCTTAATCTTAAATTTAAAATACACTGTATTGGGATATGTGAGAATTAAACTATTGTAACTTGGTAAAAAACGTTACCATATGTCTCCTTTATTACTTAACTAACTTATTTGACTGCTGGATTCAGTATGTCCACACATCTGACACCAGGTGGCCATTAAAATATGAGTTTGTTGATTTTCTATACTTTTGTGGTCAACAAATCTAACATTAACAATGAATTAATCCTACCAAATGCATAGTTTGTATATCTATAACCAGACTGAAAAAGTTGGATTTGGAACATTTTCACATGAAGATGTGAACACTGGTATTAAAATGATTAAACCCCTGCTAAAGAAAATGACACATAAAATTATGCATCTTTGTCAAACAGCAGCTACGATGTTGTGAATGGGAAAGTGAAACAGGAACAGCAGAGGAGAGGAGAATGCTGACTAAAATGGCCACCCAAAGTCACCACTGGGCCTTTGTGTGTGGAGTTTGCATGTCTGCATAAGTTCTCTCTAGGTACTCCGACTTCTTCCCACAACCAAAAACATCAACTAGGGTTTAGTTTAATTGGTCACTCTGAATGTCCAATATATGAATGTGAGTGTGAATGGCTGTATCAATATGTCAGCCCTGCAGTGAACTGGTGACTCAGCCACTCTACGTACATTCGCCCTAAGATAGGCTCCAGTGCCCTCCCTGACCCTTACAAGAATTAAGGGCTTTTAAAATTAAAGGCAGAAGAGAACAAGATTAGGTTGCCAACTTCACAACCAGTGGTCAATTCTCAATTTAGGACATTTTTCTGCTTAATTTTGTGGTTTAGGTCAAATTATTAATCTTAATTTAATGTCCAGCTCATCGCTGCAAGCATACAATCTGATTCCAGTTTTGTCGCAACACCAGAGGTCTTTTTCTGAACACTAACAATAATATGATAACCTCAACTTAATTTTGAATAGGATTATAGCTACAGTTTTTAATTTTTAGTTTGTTCTAATGGGTTGTTTTAAAGGTCATTTGATGTTGTGGAGGTGTGTTTAAATGTGCTTTGATCTTACATAACCTCTCCATTCTCCATCTCAGAACAGTTACAGTGTTGGAGAAAGCTCTTGCTAGACCCATTAATATTCTAAAAGAAGCAAAAAACAACTTTCTGACTCGGTTGCTAGTTCATATTTCATTAAATGAATGACATTCATCTTGGGCAGCAATAAGCACAACAATAATGTCTTTAAAGAATTGTGTGAAAAAAACTTGTTTTTGTGAGCACGGAGAAGCTAGCTCTGGCATAAAAACAACCAAATCCCTGCAAAGTACAATACAGAACTCACCTTTGGTAAATGTTTAATTTTGCCCTAAAGCTAGCCAGAAGGGGAGTGATCATCTTATTTCAGCTTCACGTTAAGGAGCTGTTACATTGTTTCTATCTATAATCTTTGTGCTATAACCAGTCAAAGACACACTGACATTAACAGGCTTAAATCTTTTTTTTTTTGGTGCCTGAACCAATAATTTTGGTCAATGGTGCCATATACAAGGAGGTTGTTTCAAGGTCAGGGGTCAAGTTTTCACGCATCAAATAACTTTCCCTTCTTTCTAACATGCTATTATTTACAAGTCTGGTTTTAAAAATGTAATAGAAAGCATTTCTTTAAACCTCAAACACTCTTTTTGCCTCAAGTCTCAAGTGCATTAAATCAGCAGCATAATAAACCTGAAAGCAGTCCACATTTTTTGAACATGGCTCAGCTGTGAGCATCCAGGTGAAAGTTGTTTATATAAACTGCTTAAAAGGAGAAAAAAGAAAAGCGGTGGGCAAATGCTGGAGTTTGTTAAATGGGATATTTGACCACAAATGTTGCTGGAGCCGAAAAGAAGCACTCTGGTCTAAATGTCAGCTAGATAAAAGCAAAACAGGAACGTTGTCCACACATGGTTGCAGTTATCCATACTGTATTAAACCAAGATGAGCAGTGAAAGTTATTTAAAAGCAACTTGAACTGGATCCTCAAAGAAAAAGGCTCTTCATCCTC
The DNA here is from genome assembly GCA_029823295.1 of Pseudamia nigra. Lineage (NCBI taxonomy): Eukaryota > Metazoa > Chordata > Actinopteri > Kurtiformes > Apogonidae > Pseudamia > Pseudamia nigra. The sequence goes on from JAQQAE010016182.1 coordinate 7,156, forward strand.
AACTTTGGACTGATTTTGAGTTTCAAAGGTGATGCTTTTCAGAGTTTACAACTTCCTTATGTACAAACACACATCATGTTCACAGAGAGATCTGATTAAATGTTTGAGGCACATTGTAAAGAAACAACAGTAACAGACTAAACACGACAAGTCAAGAAAACAGACATGGCATTGGGAGTAAACATTTGCTGAGTTTTCAAACACAAACCACAGGAACACCCTCGGATTTAGAGCAAAATCCTGAAGACACTTTTATCATTTTTCTGTTTTTCCATCATAGAGCCATTGCAAACATCAATAGCTTCAATACTTAGGCATAACGTGATGCAAAGCCTGCAAGATAGAGTCTTTATCTGGGGAGCTGAGGACATGAATAATGTGTATCCACCACATCGTTCACACAAACAGCCTCCCAGGAGGCTGGCTATATAAACGTGTCCACCCCGCTAAGGAAATTGACCTAACTGGAGTCGAGATGATATGCCACATTAGGAGGTCCGTTGCTTTTTCCCCCCTCGACTCTAAACATACGACTGTCCATTTGTAAGTGTATTTACATCAGGGGGAAAAAATTTCAATGACATGGTAAATAGTTCAAGGTGTACCAGACCATTCCCACGGGCGTTAAGTGTAATTCCACCTTAATTTAACTGAGGAGTTGTTGTGAAAACGCCTCCATGTAATCCCGAGGGGAGCCGGTTATGTCAAGTTTGCTACGCATTCCTTTTTTAGGATTAAAACAACATTTTCAGCAGGGTTAAAGATTGCACATGTTGTAGGAGCTTCAATTTTCAACAGATTAGCCTTATTGTAATTCTATAACCGGGACAAATGCACAGCAGGATGGAATTACTCTGCCCCTCAGATGTAATACTATAATAAATAATACTGATATAATATAATAACACTGATAATAATGAGGCTGTATATAAAGATATGGAAAACAACAGGAGCATTGTAGGCACTAAATAATTTAATAAAATCTTGAATGTTTGTAATAAGCATTAAGTAATGAATAATAAATAGGTTGTATGTATTAATAACATTATGTTAACGACAGTGTGTTTTTGTTAGACCATACATTTATTGTAGCTGTGATTCACTTAATTGTGCAGCTTTGTAAATAAACACAAACTGCTTTAGTAGTTTTAACAATGATATAATAGGTAAGTTAATCACAATAAATATGTTGAGAAATCATTACATCCCAGTACCCCTCATTATTCCCTATTATTCAATCAATTAGAAAACCCTTAAAGTCTTGTAAGTCTCTTACATGTTAATTAGTGTAAATAAGTGTCAGTAATTACACTGTAAACATGTTTATTGGTAGAGTAGAAGAACATTTATGAGCGATTGTAAGACATGTTTTAACGATGTTAATAAAATTTTAGAGTGGCCTACAATATTTTATAAAGTTTTGCATAAAAACACATTTAATTTCTATGTAATAAAGGATGTATTAACAGTAATAAGACATTATTAATGACCTAAAAGCATGTGATTGCTTTTAGGTCATTTAACTACAAAAAACTAATTTGACTGTTAATAATCATAGATTTATCAACCTAAATAATGTACCAAGAAAGAATAGGTATAATCAATTCAATTTTATTGAATATTATATTGCTTTTATTATGCGATTATAAGACATTTCTTGGCACTAGTGCTGTATGTACATATAGTTTATAAATTGTTATATAAAAATCGTAAAAGCCTAATGAGATTCTTATTATTGGTTACGAAAAAGAAAAGCACAACATGAGGGCTGTTTTCGCTTTAAATCCAATAGCTGTAAAACACACTGTGAATGGTTAATAAACAGTTGTTAACTTTGCTCATAAATGCATGACAAAGTAAGCATTAATAAAGCAAATTATACTATAACAGTTGGTTAAGGTTTTTGCTAACTGCTGTAAGCAGTCAATAAACTTTAATGAAGTTTCGTATGAGTGTGCTACATATACTTTTTAGTCTTGAGAACATTATTGTAATTCTGATTGATCTAACAAAAAAATAGACTTATCCTAAACAAAGATCAAGTTCATGGAAATGGTTCAGCAAAGTTATTTATTTATCTACAAGGAGTTTAATTTCTACACAACTAATACTTGGTGTGTAGTTTTATTTTTACGACAGAGGGGTAAGCTGCATGCAAAGTGCAACATGGCTTACCAACATGTCAGCCAGAGGTGTTCAAAACTCCACCGCAACCTGGTTTAACTAGGCATAGCTGAATTTTGAGCCAGTGTGAAAGTAACCTTTACTGCTTCAAAGAAAGTCTGCATATCATGTCTCAAGGCGAGGGGTCTACCCAGGGCAGAGTGTTCCTAATAAAGAAAAAAAAACTTTCCATGCAAGTGGAAAATATGCTAACTGGAAAAAAATCCCTTCCTGAGACACCTGTTATGACTCCTTGACAAAGGAAGAATTTGAGCACTGTGGGTGTTTATAACATGAAGGCAGCCGAGGGACTCCAGAACCCATTTCATATAGACACACAGCTTCTGAGGATTTCAGCTTTTTTTTCTTCCTAGAAGTATTTGCTCCACCTTTCAGTGCAGACAGCATGAGGCCCTGCTCTTGGACGCCTTGAAAATCCCATCCGAAAAGGAGCAGCTGCCTCGAGACCTTTACACCCTCAAACATCATGTGATCCCATAGTAGTGACACCGTAAACGGCCCCCTTGGCCATTTAGGGAGAGAAAATCCCTTTCCATCTACTGCAGCCTGAGCTCACTCACAGATGGGAGGGAGTGAAGGCAAAGAAATAGTTTTGAACAAAATGTTCTCAGCCAGTAACCCTGTGCTTTTAAAACCTGCTGCTGTTGTTCAAGGGGGAAGTGATTCCAGCTATGCAATGTATGCAACCAACGTATGGAGACCCTGTGTTATATAAATTTAAACAAGACTGCCCCTCACAATCTTCAAATGCCACACATAACTAAGGGCGCTGTGCTATTTTTCAATTTCATACCTCTCAATTTGTGCCTAATATGAGCACTTATTTATTCTGCTTTAGTCAAATCATATTCAAATCAGTCGACTGGAGCCTCTCAATGTAATATTTGAATCCAGAGGGGAGTCTTTCTCAATAACTACTACCTCCACATCTCCCAATGTAACACCTTCAAATTGTTGAGGCAGATCACACAAGTCAGGAACATCATGTTGTTTACATTCCTGTGGATGGAGCCCCCACCGTTGTTTCCCATCAAGGGAAATATGAGAGCTTCAAAGTAACAGTTTGGCCTGACTGATTCAGTTTCCCTTACACTGACTGACAAGGCATTAGAATAATATGGAATCCACAACTATGTTAGAGCCTTGTCTAGTCAGGAGGAAAAATTGCTAGGTACAGCTGGCCAATGTGGCAAAAAATATGATCACAATCTTTTTGTTCCATGCTGATGAACATTGCTATTTATCACAGTATATAAAATGATATTTCTGTGAGCTGGAAGAGTATTTTGGTAATGACTAAAGCCTTAAAAAAGTCTTTCATTAGTTAAACTCTAGGGAAGCATATTTGTACTCTCTAAATAAGAGCAGATACAGTACTACATATTTAAAAAGAACACAGTACTCAGTTTACAAACTGCAGATGAATGAAATATTTATCTCTTTCATGACGTTTTGCCATTCAAAACAATGCTGAATTTCAAGTTTACAAGGTACACTGAATGCATCATGGCAGTGCCAAACTCTGAAAGAGGTAGCAGGAAAAGAAGCACATCTATAACTGAGACTCTCAGCAGAGCTTTTTTATTACATGACTATTTTGGTACAAATATTTACCTGCCAGTGTGACAAACAGCCTTCTGTGCTTTACCCACCAAACTAAAAATTGACTGGCAGGTGACACATATATTTGTAGGTGACAACGCTTTTCAAGGCTTGTCACGCTCCCATTTTAAAACTGTCGTAACAGCCAGTGCTTGATTATCAATACGCTATGTTAAATCGCTATGATATTGCAGTGAGTTTGCTGAAAGTGGCCACCCATCAATGCTGATTTTGACTGAGTGGCTTGACCACGACCGAAGCTGATTGTGCCTAATTAATTCATTAGGTATATTCTGTTATGTGAATTTTTTCCCATTGTGTTTTGATACCACCAAAATAATCAGCTAATGGCTTTTTTCTCCCACAAACTATAATTATTAAATCAGCCACTGAAAATCTATCATAGCAGACAGTACCCTATTAAATTTATGTACTTATTACACTGCCCGGCATATTTTTTGCTGAATGAAAGCCAGTACTTGTTTCTTACTAATTCCAGGGTGCTGATTCCAAAAATAATACTATTTTTGCTGTAGCACATCACGACTTCTCAGAAAAGATGAGATGCTTTTCCTAACAGTTTTGCATTTGATAACTATTGGTAAGATGAAGAAGCGTCTATTGTGCCTTAATATCAGTAACAACTGCCTAAAGGACTCTTTTTCTATGTTCCCTTGTGTCACATGAGAACTTATTGTTTTATTTTTAGCCAACACTACATGTACAGTGGTGCCCCGGCTAACGAATTTAATCGTTCTGGCATCACGTTCTTTGGGCGAATCATTCATTAGCCGGAGCGAGTTTTTTTATATGAAAAACACAAAATGAAGCAGTATTTTAGGTGAAAAAAGGCAAATATACAGCGCAGAGTTCACATTGACGTTTAACTCG
>JAQQAE010016183.1:0-11832 GCA_029823295.1 Pseudamia nigra
CCCCCAGCCCCTACCCCAAAGCCCATCCTCTTTTGGTGGCCTTTAGAAAAACTCTGGCTCTCCATTTACAATTCCCTACTCACCTTGAGCAATATAGCCCTGATGGGCTTTTCCCTGTTACCAAATGAAATAATAATAATTTAATATGGCATTTACAAGGAGGAAATGCCTTTCCCTCTCAGACTTAATAGCTCTTGGCTCAGAAGTCTGCCAGTGCTGACAAAGTGCATTAACTTCTGCTCTCTGTCTGCCTTGTCCTGACAACACTGTTTTGGACTGAGAGCAGCTTTCATTCAGAAACAGAGGCATCCTTCTCCCTCAAGACACCCGCAGACAGAAAGCAGGGTCGAAGCTCAAGAAGGTGTGAATGAGACAGTGGAAAGGAACAAAGATAGGGAGGCTTTTAGTTTGAATATTAGGTCAAATGATGCTAAATATACACTGCACCTGCATTATTTAGAGAACAGAAACTGGATTTACTCAGACCTGAAACTCTCCAAGAAGATGTTACATGAAGAAAGTGGATATACAGAAGTGTAATTTAGGATTTGACATATTTTTATAAATTAGGAATGACAGTTATTTAATAACCAATTTTTCGCATTGCATTCTAATGTTTTTTTTTTTTTTAATTATTCTGTTTAGTATGTTCCATCATCTGAAGAAGCAGTATTTGTAGTTTCTCCCATGTTGTACATCTATGAGGCTAGTCTTGGCTGTTGCATAAACACCTGCTCGCTACAAATGCACAGAGACAAATGTGAGGTTGAGTTTTGGCTGGTGATTATATGATATCAGCTGAAAGCCAAAGAGGGCTGTGCCTCGTAACCTGGCCTGTTTTTCAATCCCTCCCAATAAAGCCTTGCAAATTAACATCCGCTATTATTCTCAAAATAGTTTGCAACCCCGCTGCACAAGCAGCTGGAAGGGAGAGAAAAATCAGTTGGCATCAGTCGTAAGATATAGGATAATCAACTTGGGCAGGTTGGAGAAAAACATGCATATAATAATCAGGTCTAAAGGCTTTGGAAGGTTTTAAATGTGTCATTTTCATGCATAAATTCAATAATTTCTCTTAAAGAAAGAGGAGTTTTGTGCCACTGTTGTTAAACAAATGAGGGTAAACTATACTTTTGCCAGAGCATCCCACCACACAGCGCCTGCTCTTTATACTGGACTCAGAGGATGCATGGATCATGCATGAAAAAAAATGTGTGTCTCAGGTGAGATTAGAAAACATCTCATGCATGTTAGAGTCTTAGTCATAGTCAAGACAAATGAGTTTATATTGTCTTGTAAGGATAATTTAATATGTTTTAAAATATTGAGAATGTCTGACATCCTTCAAAACAGCCTATCACTTCATAAGCACTTTCCATGCTGAAAGTATTATTCCCCGAATGAATTTACTTTAGACATCAGGCTCTTTTCTGTTATATTTTGCTGTTTACTAATTGTCTCTTCATATTCCACCACACTGCACTCCATTCCACTGATATTTGCCAGCTAATATCACTGGTTTGGTGTTTGACAGGCGCTGCACACACTTCATTCCTCTGAGGAAGAGCACTGTATAGCGATGGCTGGATTCCTCAGTTTTAGAGTGGCACAGAAAGCATCTGAGTTTTACAGCTTGGTCATGGTCAATAAAAAACACTGGATTCTTGGAACCCCTGCACTGCTCTTCCTGTGAAGTGTCAAGCAGTTTACATCTGGGCAGGGACTGTAAGAGCTGTTAAAGTGCTAGAAACTAGCTCTTTATCACTGGTCCCACAAAGAGCTTATGGCCAGAATGAAATGCTCCTCATATTAGTGTGTGGCAACACTAGAAAATTGGCCACTAGACATAAAAGTGTATGTAATATTACTAATAATGCAGATCATTGAAAGAAGGTGATTTTGTCAGTAGCATCACTGTTGACATTCTGAGTTCGGGTCTTTATATTCTTAGCAATCTACAGGTGAATAAAAATTATGTATAGAGTTAGGGTTATTAAAAATACTGTATATCAAACATATTTTGTTGTGAAGGAGGTTTAGACAGTTTTATAATTTCATTATAGATTTTTCATCATTACAAGAAATAACAACAATATTTTCCTATGTACAACTGCTAGTTAAATGGTAAAAGATTCTAGAATAACTTAAAAGTCCAAGTGGTAATGCACAAGATCAAACACTGTGACTGCGATGAAACTCAAAAATCATGCATAGACAGATGTACAGACAGGATTAATCATAGTTGTGAAGGCTAGTTCTTAGTACTCTGAAGTCCAAAAGACTCACATTTAAGACTCAGAAGATGAACAGATCTTAAGAAGCTGGAAAATAAAAATTTGTTAAGAATGTGAGGGCAGGTGATCAGCAATGTGCAAGACACAATGTGCCAGCCAGGTCCAGGATATCAGCTATAAATCTTGGCAAATTTTGCACACATGCACCAGGATATATCCTTCTCTTTCTTTGTAGATGGCCGACGTTATGTGATTGGTTAAAACTGACGGAGAGTTTCAAAGGCAAGTTACTGTTTAGTCCTGAGTGTGCTCAAATCCACTGTGTCTCAGCTTTACCTAAAGGACAGCTCTAAATCTGGAGGACGCCTCCCTGTCCTTTTCATGAGGTGCCTCTTTGTACTGCTGAGCAGTAAATCACAGAGGGGTCAGAGATTTTTAGTTCAGGTCTTAATGGGAAAACGACACCTTTTTCCCTGTGATGGAGAAGACACAGGAGGCCTTTCTTAAGATCTCAGTGCCTTCCGCTGTGTTCAGGTCCAGTGTAAAACTAGGGAGGGAGGGAAGGGGGCTGATCATCCTGTAATCCACATAATCCCCTGCTGCTGAGGGACAAGGACAAGCTGTGTGCATGTGCATTTGCGCGCATTTTTGTGTGAGTGCATGTTTTGCATGACGTGCTGTTTACACATTCTACCTCTCTCTTTCCACATCCAACAGCTTTGAATAAAGTAGACAGGCACAGACACTGAAAAGGAAGTCTCAATGCCCATTATAGGAAAATTCCAACCCCCATCTTTAATTCATGTGTAATTAGTAGTTGTAATGGCAAAAATGGCATCAGGAAAATTAATCATATGTCATAGTTGTGCTGATTTTTGTATTAAAACTTCATGATCAATTAGTAATTCACTCAACATTATGAAGTGTTCTTGTTTGTAACACAGGAATCAGTAACAGATCACGTTCACTCCGGAGTAAATGTGAGGAGCTATTTACCAGGGCTCAAAACCTACTTAGCGCTCCAAAATCTCCCTTAACACACCTGATTCATGGAATGAACATCCTATTCAAATCACCCCATAGCGCCTGCTAAAGCATTACAAGCACAACTGAGGATTTCTAGGTCAGACTAATAATTGGAAAAACTGACTGGTTTAAACTTTTTTTCTATTTCTTAGACTGTAGTTTGTTTCATTACCTAAAAGGAGAATTTTCACAAACTGGTATTTGGCATTTCTCTCAGGGTAGAAACTTTAAGCTACTTAACCAGACACATGCGTAAGGTGGATTGGCAGAGGCACTCTCACCACAGAAAGCCCACTGTTGTTACACCACTGTCTCTAGACACATTATCAGTCAGATTGCTGCCAAGTTCAACACGGCCAGACTGGAGGGGAAGAGTTCAGGGAAGGGCTGTATGCCTCCTTTGGCCAACCTCTTACTCTGCTGGATCCTACAGATGAACAATCTAAGTTGATTCCCCAGATATTTTACACAAATAGTCACTGGTACATGTGGCAACCAAAAGAGAGGAAAATAATACACAACAACACCTAGCAGAACCTGAGAGCAAGTGACAGAAAAAAACATTTTCCAAGGAACAGTACCCTTCTACTCGTCTTTTCAGAAAAAGGATGGAGTGTTTGTGAAACACACCTCTTTTTCAGCACAGGAAAATGTGGCATTGATAGATGGCCGCTGTGCAGTTCACTGACTGCTCTGTGTAAAGTAATGCAGGAAAGACAAACACATTACTAGTACCACAAAAAGGTCTGTTCCTGTTTAAGAGATGTACCCAGTATGAAGATCTATGAGCTCTATTGGCCTCCAGTCAACACTTTTCATGAAATGAATATGGACAGTTGCGCTATATTTCTATATCCTGTGAAAAACATTTGTCAAACTGTAGTGAGACCAAGCTACTAGTAGCCAACACTTCATCACATTCTCACATCATCCAATCTCTAGACACCTTCATACCTTGTCAAAATCTTAAACAATTTCATCATCTACAAGCTACAGCTGCCTCTACTTTCTTTGGACCCATTTATTAATCTTCAATATGCACATTTTACAAAGATTGAAAATGCTCAGAATTGAATCATTATCAATTAATTAAGACAAATAAAAATAGATAAAGGCAGTGATCTACAAGCATTCAACCTTGCTAGTCCAGGCTATTTTGATGTCCCATATCCTACTTGAGGAGATCATATCATTTGTACCACTGAATCTCTGTGCTTACAGACAATTCAAAGACCCAGAGTCTCACTGGCAGAAAACTGGCATTACAGCTGGCTGTCATGGTGGCTTTACAGTATGTTGGTATTGCCAGGAGCATCTGGACGAACAAGACTCACAGTTTAACAGCAACTTGGGCACTCTCCAACAACTCTCTGGCAAAGTGCACTCAAAGAGCCTGATGCAAAGAATGATGTTGACTGGTCCTGGAAAAGCTGCATGCAGCGGTGGAAGAATGTGGCAGTGGGATGGCAGAGAGACTAGCAAGGTGCATGGTGACCTTATTGCCAGAGAAAGCATTCATAATGGAGGATTCTGCAATCAAACTGATTTACAGTAAATTCATACATTTGAAACACTCAATGCAGATGGATTTAAAACAATGTTGTTCTCCTTTCGGCTGCTCCCCTCAGGGGTCACCACAGCGAAATACCAATGATTTGCATGTTTGATCTGGCATAGGTTCTTATGTCGGATGCCCTTCCTGACACAACCCTCACAACAAGGGAAAGACTCTCGTCCTTGGGTGGGCTCGAACCACCAACCTTTCGATTAACAGCTGAACGCTCTAACCGATTGCTCCACAGAGGGCACAGATGGCTTTAAAACAATAAATGTCTAAAATGTCACTGCATGGCATGTATGTTAAAATCATTGTGTAGGAATAGACAGCTGGCTAAGGTGAGAATAAGGGACTGACTGAAGGAACGGCGTGTTAAGGTCTCGAATAACTATTGTATCCATTTACCATCTTGACTTTCACATGCTTTTTTTTTTTTACTTTTTGTGTGTACTTTCCTGTCCCCATGGCATATCCTTATCTTTTTTTCTAGCATGATACCAGTGTTCTGTTTTCTGTGTAAGACAGGGTGTTTCTTTGGTCAAATAAAGCATAGAATAGTCCAAGGAAGAAGAAAAAACACCATGAAATGGATTGGATCATAAACCAAACAGATAAAGCCCCTGTATTTTCCCAAACAGTTTCCTGCAAAATAAGACTGATGTATCCTGCCATCAATCCTTCTGGAATATGTTTACATATTTAGTAGATTGTATTTTCTACAAGTTGCTAGATGCCTGTGAAGGCTCTCAGTTATTTAAATCTTTGTTTTCTTGCATGTTAGTTCCAGCAACTGGACTAGTGTGTTGTCTTGAAGACATTTCACCACTCATCCATGTGGCTTCTTCAGTTCTACCTGATCAAATTGGGAGATCCAGAATTTAAACTCTAGGGATCTATTAGAGGACATGCAGTATAATGCGATGCTAGTACAGTAATCATGTTTTCGTCAGTGTATATTCCCCTAAAAGTAAGAGTCATGGCATGTTTTATTTTATTGTTTTACTTTAGAATGAGCTTCTTGTGGACAGATCCTCTTTCAAAGACTATGCCATGTTTCATCACCATGTTTCAACAGTACACCACAGATGATAAACCAAACACTAACTCTAGAGACGCTAGAGGGCCTTTCATGTTATTATTGGCCATTGCAGGTTCTTTCACATGCTGGGAGGGAGACCAGGAGATCAGCTTTATACAGTTGGTTGCAGTCTGCAAGCTCACCACAACATATCACTAAATCCTACATATTCCACCAGTAGCACCTGTGTGAGTAAACTCAGTGTGACTCAGTCATCAGGAGCATCAAAACATCTAAGATGTAATTCAATTTTTTTTTTTAAAAACTTACAATCTCACTCAAATCACATTTAGGGATGTAACAAGTTTTGTAATTTCATTCTAGTAAAACAGCCACAAGTTATGTGAAACAGTAATGTTAGCTAACTGGAAAAAGCATAAAACCATTAACAGGGAACCAAATAAATGGAACATAAAGTCCAGCCAGATTTAAATATGCCCACAGAGGTTTACAAAGGATATATTTGTAGTGATGTTTTTTATTAAAAAATCATATTTTTATATGAAGAACAGTAGAAGGAAGCCTTTCTCCACTCTGGTTACCAGGGCTAGGATGAAGAAACATAGCACTCATAACCCAGAAGTAGCCAGGGAGCAGATTATTCAAACGTACATAATACAGACAGCATGGAAACAAGGACAGAGAGATGTGAGAATGACATGCAATAAATGTCACCTGTTCATAATTCAGATCTGCCACACTGAACATTAATAATTTATGCTCTATTATCCAGTTTAAATATGATTTAAAGTTACCACGTAAATAAAGACCTTCATTTTACTTATTGTATTGTTGCACATTACCCGTGCTGCACAGACTTAAAGACCAGGCAGCCCCTGGACCCCAGCCTTCAATCAGTCACTAAGCTGTTTTGAAAAGACATACTGTATCTAAAAACCATTCTAGGTTTAGGTTTATGCAAATCAATCAATTTCTGGAAAAGAAAGCAACTGCAAAGGCTCTATAGATGCTGCTGACTTCCCACAGAAATCTTATATGCTCTTGTTTTTAAACTGGTAGCTGACAAAGTCTACCACATGTTGAAAATGTGTCATAACTTTGGGCCTGAACCAAAACATTAATAATGGATTGTCATGTTAAAGTTACACATGCAGGAGGTAGAGGGACAATGAAACACTAAAACATGGCTTTTGGAGAGTTACAATGGTACTATAAGACATTTGGTGTAAATCAATTTTACCTAATGGGTGCCAAAGAAATATGAATGATGAGGTCATATATGTACATATCTTTTCAGGAGCGTGCATAGGCTCACTATACTGCAAATGGACAGTTGTATGGCTGCTCATGGAATATTGCACCTAACACTGGTAGCTTCATATATCCTTTGCTGTTCTGGGCTACATTATACCCTCAATGGAAAATCGGAGATTTAAATCCTGGATTCATATTAGAAAGTTTTCTTTGGGTAGCTTTCCTTTCTCTGGTGGAAAAAGAAAAACTTTACTGCAACATTTACTTCTACCCCTCCTCTTTTCTTAGATATAGTCAGCCAACTGCCACTTAAAGCCCTTTCCCCATGGGCAACACTGCGATTTGGCACAAGCATTATAGTCAATCTTAATTATTATGCAGCTCTTTTTGGTTTGCAAGTTCAGAAACTTGACTTGAGTCCATTTGAACATATGCATATGGATGAATGCAAGCATGTACAAGAAAGCATGTAATAGTCACAGAGGGATGAATGAAAGGCGAAAGTACGAAACAGAACATTAATGCAGGGGAAGTGAAGACAAGATGTCAAACTGGCTGCTTTTTTATTTATGGACCTGCTGGAGGTGGAGAGCTCTGGGATAAATTCAGCCAACCTTTATGAATAAATAAATAGGTGCACTTACTGAAATAAAAGCCTCTATCTCCACACACAAACTGCAGCGTGTCGACCAGCTCCGCCCCGCACAGGGTCTCTGGTCCCGCCCCTGTTGCCGTCGGAGTCAGGGTGAGGACGCACAGCAGTAGTGAGAGGGTGTGGCTACAGGAAATACAGCACATCGCACTCTGCACAGAGGTAGAGAGAGAGAGAGAGAGAGAGAGAGAGAGAGAGAGAGAGAGAGAGAGAGAGAGAGAGCTTCACAGTTTCACAGCTGCTACAGACAGAGCACTATCACAGACAGATTCTCAATAAATCAGCAACTTTGCCCAAACAAGTAACACTATTAAAGATAGTTCTCTTTTACTACAGTTTTTGTTAATGAACATGTTCTCTTAGGGAGTCAGGATCATGTTCACTTTGACAGATAGGGATTAAAATCAGTGTAGACTGATTTATTCCAGGCTTCCCTGTGTTTTAAATGACTAAAGAAAAGAAAAGAAAACTGAGGTAAAAGAGACGGCCACTTAACACGTTTATATTTTAAATCTAAATTTTCAGCTCTCTGCCAAAGTCAAACAGGAGGCTGACAGACTCAGATGCTCCGAAGCAACCGGCGCGCAAAGGAGCAAACTGAAATCACATGTCTGCCAGTCACAACTATTACACGTTGTTGTTTCTTAATACCATAGACCGATAATAAATTCTCTCATCGGAGCGAGTCCTGATAAATGACCAGTTAGAAGCTGGCACTGCTCCTCTCATCACTGCACCGTCACCTTTACGCACAGAAGTGAAATAGCTTTAAAATTCAAAAAGCAGAATAAATGATGCAAAGGGATCTTTCCGATCCAGAATGTGAGATGGAAAACGGTTTTCTCGCCAAACCCAGCAGAGGAAGCTGAGTTGGCCAAATATACATAATAAGTAGAATAAAACACAAGACATTTTCCATGTACATCACAAAACGCACGGTTATTGCAGCCCCTAAGTATTTGATGTGACGCTCCTCTCCCTTAACACTGCAGCATCATGTTAGATATTTACCGCTTAATCATGCAGACTCAGCAGCAAGCACTCAGAAAGTTGGAGAGCTGCATTTGTGTTTTCTGGTCAAAAAGAGCGCACGGCGCACAGAAGGTGAGTGGGGATGAAAATTCCATTCACCCGAGCATGGAACTCATGCACGATTCATGCCAAGATGTCTAAAGCAAAAAGTCAGTTAAAGCATCAGGGGACAGGCTCTTCGTATCTGTTGAGAAAATCACCAAATCATGCAGGACAGAACTGCCCACTAACTGCAAATATGAGGGACAAAAGACGCAATAAAATCATGCGTTCAAATGAGCAAAATCTACATAAGCGATAAGTCTTGATCATGTTTCAGTTTAAACAAGATAAGGATGCTCAGTGCAAACAGTGAACAAGTGAAGAAACAAGGTGATAATCTATAGTGTCAAAGGAAATCAGGTAAGTTACCTTGAAGACATCACATAAATGCCACTGAAAGGAAAGAGCGCTAGACATCCCCACGGGTCTCCGCAAGACAAAGCCCGGCGAAAATGAACTTGTTTGAAGTCATTAAAAACGGGGAGAAAGAGGATGAGATGCGGGCAATGTCACATCTCAATATTCCGACTTTGTTCCATTGCGCAGGCTCGTTTTGGAGAAGTGAGATTTAGCGAACAGGAGACGGATTTAGAGAGAAAATCCCTCACATTTATCTACATTACACAGACATTTTCAACAGGAAACAGCTGGGGCAGCATTTGCCTCCTACTCGTCCAAAGTTATTCATTAAGGATTTTGGGCACATGTTCAAATAACGTCATTTCTTTTTTCTTAGAATGGGATTGAATTTTGATCTCTCTAAGACTTGGTTGGTAGTTCAGATCAAGATAGAAAAACCACGCTGCCCCAACAGCAGCAGCAGCTTCACAGTTATATACAGGAAAAGCGAAGTTAAAGCAGGCACATTGTGATATGATGGCTCTGAGTAATTTGGCACAGTGTAAAACAGTACAAAGTGTGATTTGAATAGCAGTAAAACAAATTATTAGAAACACTTTTCCACTTAGTCACCGCTGTTCTAGTAGCTTCAGTACCTCATAAAATGCTTAATAAAAAGCTGAATACACATGAACCGTGGTGAATATGGAAAAATGTGGCACTTTTATTGTAATACAGTACACATATCTGCCAAACATAACCACAAACCGCCATTTATGTAAAAACTCTCACATTTTCGCCTCTGTACATTTGAATGTATTTCTCCACTGTGGCACTGCAGTTTGACATGAGAAAAAAAAAAACCCGAACAAATAAAAACATTTTATTTTTCCCATTTCAGATTTGGGTTAAACCGGTGTTGACTTAATTGGACAGGTGTTCTGACACTACGGAAGACAACAGACCCTTAACATGATTAAGTGTCCTATTGTTCCCACTGCGAAACAGCACTGACAGGTCACAGCGTCATGCGAGGGCTTGTTTTCATCCAGGACATCAACACTGATCCAATCAGTAAACCTGAGATCAGTGCAGTGACCCAATCATAAGCCAGGACAGCAGGACGTGTTACAGGATGCTCGGAACTGAAGTGCATCTGAAACAATGAGGACCTGAAGGAAACCGAGGCTGGAAGACACGCAACACATGAAGGTTTACGTAAAGTGGGTCAAAACACAAACATGATCAAACGGAGGCTCCAGAAAACACCTGTATCCAACTTCAACAAGGACAAATCAGCAGTAGCCAATATGAGGGTCGGGGCCGTGAGTGGGTCTCCAGATAAATCTGCACGGTCATGCGGAAGTCATTCAAAACTTTGCTAACTATTTTCCATACCTCAGTGAGTGTATCCTTTTGACCAATGCCATCTTGATGATTGCTGATTTTATGCTCATCAGTGCAACTGGCCAGGTTTCTGGTTAACATCTACAGCTAGGCTGCTTTCAATGGCAGACCACTGCTCCTAATAATAAAAAATAGTGATAGTAAAATGCAGAGTCTAAATTTCCCTACAAAGTTCAATAAAGTGAATAATATTATTATTTTCTTTATCAAATGAAGCCATGCTATGAATTATTTCTTACTCTTTACCTTGACTACTTGTTGCAAGTTTGCACATGCACATATGTATATTTTTGTCAATGCTTTGCAAAGGGCAGCTATTAGAAAACTGGCTAGTGATGAAAGAAACTGATACACACAGATGCATTTCAGTCGGATGGTTCTCTCTGGACCCACTGAACCAAAACCAATCATAACCCATGAAGCTTGGGAACCAGTGCGCTATAAATGAATGATGCTGACTAATATACATTATTTTTCAAGCACCACATTATTAGACTTAAAATCTTAGTTTCTCATTAAGCCTCTTTTATTAGACCTCTCATGACTTACCTGTGAATGCCTAGTTTGAACCAACTTCCACACCTTAATGAACCTTAATGACCTTATTGACATTAATCTGTGAGCTGACTCATCTTCATCTGACTGGTGCAGCTGGGAGGAAACATGTACTGTACATCAAGCAGCATCTCCATTTGCCTCCCCTGGTGAATTGCGTCATTGTCAGGAGCTGCTGATACAATGTGGAATATGATGATGATGCTTCTCTGATTAGAGGGACAAAGCTGCTTTCAGAGCCGAGGATGACCTTGTTAGCATCAGATCAGGGACATGGCCAGTCACTGATGCTCATGATGATGCCTCTGTCAATAGCTGATCTTAGACGTGAAATCATCTCATCTTTCAATGCCTCCGGATGACTGCAGACTAAAAAACACCAGCGAGCATGTAAATGCTTTATCAAGAGTTTCCTATTATCACTGTTGCTGTGGTCTGGCAGTATTGATGATCTGAGGCTGCTTGTGCGGTACATTTGCTGATGCAGTGTTAGGAAGAGGGGGGTGGGTTGACCTTCCCTTCACAGTCTCTAATGCCCAATGTTCTGAACTGTCTCGGTGCCAGATTTCTCTCTATCGATTTATCAGTCACTCTCATTTTATCTTTGGTTGCAAGACCCCCCCCCCCCCACACACACACACACTCACACACCACCACCACCACTACCCCCCCACCCCCACCCCCAAGCTTTGTC
>JAQQAE010016184.1:0-11832 GCA_029823295.1 Pseudamia nigra
TTCTATCTTGCAATAATACTGTGATACTAACTTGCGTCTTCCCTGTAGTTTTGTGCTTCCTCCCTCTGCCCTTGGTCTCTAGGTCTCCTGATGTCCTTGCTGTGTGTTTGCTGGTTCTGGACCGGTCCAATGTCTGTGGACATCGCCCAGTATCTGCGTTGTTTGTTGTCCTATCTCTACTTTCTTCTTTTGTCTCTCTTCTGTCCACTAACACCAACCGGTCGAGGCAGATGGCCGTCTACCCTGAGCCACAGGTTCTGCTGGAGATTTTTCTCTTCTGTTAAAGGAAGTTTTTCCTCCCCCTTGTTGCCCTTGGCTTGCTCATTGTGGTTCTGTTGGGTTTACTCTCTTATAGTCATGAGGTCTCAGCCTTGAATTGTGAGGTGCCTTGATATAATTGGCAATTATGATTAAAAAAATGATAAAAAATAAAATTGAACTGAATGTGATTCATGCTCCTATGCACCTGTCTTGAAGAAACTGATGTGTGAATTTTTTCTCTATTTTTCCAGAATTAAAAAGTAGAAACGTCTCTTTCAGAAATCTTTGGTAAAACTGAGTGGAAGCGGGCATGAAGCGGGTATCCATGCAAACAAAGCTTTGTGACTGTCAGGTCGTGGCGAAGTGATCTTCTTTCAAAGTGACTCTCCCTGCCTGTGCCCTCCACCTCCTTCCCCTGTTGTAACCTTAGAGCCCACAGGAGTGCCAGGTTACTGAGATTCTCTCTCTGTGGCGCCATGCTGTTTAGTGACCACACATAGAACTGTAAGACCTGTGATTAAAACTCGCCCTGTGTATGTGTGAATGTGTGGATGTGCACATTTTTAATCCGCCCTCAAATGTCAGACGAGATTATTTTTCATTTAACCAGAGGTGGGTAGAGTCCACACAATCAGTACTCGAGTAAAAGTACTGCCACTTGACTCAAGTAGAAGTACCCATTAACATAAGTACCTGAGTAAAAGAAAAAGTGAGTATCTTTGTAACATGGTTTTTATTACAGCCTAATATATTGTGTTCAAACAGCTAGTTTGTTAATTTGATCATTTTTGCTAATTTTGTTGATTTAAAAGCTTATTTTGTCATTTACTTGATTATTTTGTCCCATGCTTGTTGATTTTGTTTAATCAAGAAAATGATGAAAAATGAACAAAATAATGTCAAAAATTAATTAAAACAATGAACAAAATAATTAATAATATTAGTAGGCATAAACAGAATACTTGAGAAGATCAACAAAAATGAGGAAAATAATCAAGACAGCACAAAAGATGACCACGTACCTGGAAAAAATGAGGAGAAACAAACAAAGGAGTCAAGAAAATGAGTCAAATTGAACAAAATATTCAAGAAAGTGAATAAAAATTATTTAAAAAATAAAATTAATACATAAATGAACAAAAATGAACAACAAATTGAAGAAAATTACACAAAATAATCAGAAAAAATGAACAAAAATGAAGAAAATAGGCAACAAAATAAACTTAAAATGAGAAAAGCAGCCAATTTAGTTTAGCATATACTATCCTTCACAAGTATACATCAAAATGAATAAAATAAATTAAAAAAAAAACTCTAAATCAAAATGAACAAAATCTAGTATTTCAATGACTTCCCTACAAAGGGTTAATGCATTTAATAGATATTGAGAGCAGTTCTTTCTATACTCGGCTTGTGCTTGTCATAGAATATCTCACCTCCATCCTCTACTTATTCTGATCACGAATTCGTAGGCATCTCCTCTTCAAAGCTGGCTCCATGTCACCAGCACTGGGCAGGTTAGCAGGGCTCCGTAGGCTACCCTTGTCCCTGAGTTTGGGCAAGAGCAGTGGGGTGGTGGTCCCACCTGTCTTTGGCGTTGTGGGTAGGGCGTAGGCATGGTCCTCATCAGGGACATGGGGGTCTTCTCCAACTTCTCCTACTACAGCTAATGGCTCTTCTGACTGATCGACTGGGCCTTCAACCCGTACAACTGAGCACTTGTTCTCTTTGATCGCCTCCAGCTCCGTTATTGAGGGATCGGGGGGTTGTGATGGTGGTGGCGCTGCTCGATGGGGTAAGGATGAGTCAGGACTGGCTGGTGTGGATGATGAGGACATACCATTTGGACCATTTTCATGAGATTTCAGTGCAGGGGGCTTGGCGTCATAGGGGTGGCTGCTCACTGTGGGGGTGGGTGGCGTGTGTGATGGTGGGCTGCTGGAGTCCTGGCGGTGGTAGACAGTGTCATGGGAAGGGGACTGTGGCAGAGGAGGGGTGGTGGGTCTGATAATGTCTTGGAGCCCTGATCTGGTACCCTGCCCAGTTCCTGGCTCCCCCAGCCCCGATAGGTCAACCACACCATTTGCACTGGGCTCCATCTTCACCTGGGTCCTTTGAAGGACCCTCTGAATGACATGTCGCTCTGATGACTGCTGCTTATAGTCTGTCTGACTGTCTGACCCCAGGCCAGAGCAGGGTGATTCATTGTACTGTGCTCTGGGGGAAGATGCTCTGCTGTTGGGTGTGGATGATGGGGATGGGAATGACCTCTCTGATTTAACCCAATCAATGTCCTTTGAGTTGGGGGTACAAGGTGAGGGGAGAGCCTGAGTCAACATTCCACCTAATTTGTTCACAACCAATCTGCTGTCCACTTCAGACATCCCTGGTGATTGTGACATAGTTGCTCTGGTTCTACCCCTGTCTGCTCCCTCTGGCACCTGCTGGATAACTCCACTGTGAGTCGGAGTATCTATGTTTGCCTTAGAGGGGACTGGAATTGGAATGGGAATGGGTATGGGGACAGGGAGGGGGACAATGATGGGATAAGGCACCAGGACAGTGGGCTGGGGTAGAAGAGGGCTAAAGGAAGGAATACCAAAGTTCATAATGGGAGGCATTGGGACAGGTCCTCTAGGCATCATATTCAGCGGAGGGGAGTGCAAGCCAGGGAAGTAAGCTCCCGGAAAGGGATGCATCAGCCCAGGGGGATTCATAGAGGATGAAGTGGGGGGTTGCAGGTGAGGAGAGTGAGGCGGCCTGTGCATAGGGCTGGATGGGGGACCCGGATGCCTAGGAGGGTTGGTAAGAGGGCTTTTCAGACCCTGAGCATGAAGAGGAGGTCTGATAAAGGGCATGTGGATTTGAGGTACTGGCTGATGTTCCAAAGGAGGACGAGGAGGAGGAGGGGGAGGAATCGGCGCAGGATGAGGTGATACTTCTGCAGCAGGAGGAGGTGGAGGGGGATGAATGGGCCTGTCTAAGGTCCTCAACCCAGAGACAGGGACCTTGGAGGAAGAAGACAAAGATGCCTCTGACGGGGAGATAGATGTTGATTCTAATGGTCCGTGGACTGGTGCAGGCGCCTTAGGAGATAGATTTCTATGGCGGGCTTCTCCTGTACTGCTGCTACTGCTGTTCCAGGACTCTGGAGTGAGGAGCTTTTGCACCCCTGCACCGCTATCAGATCTCCCCTCTTGGCTGTTTCTGCTTGGGCTGGAGCTAGTGAGAGCTGCACGGGCTTCTCTGTAGAAAACATCCATCTTGTACTGATTCAGACATTTGGTGCTGCAGAACTGAAGCTTTTCCTCGCCAGATCCAAAATCCAGGTACTCTTTTGTGTGACGGACGTGCTTGCACCAATCACAAACCTGCGGCACAGGGGAGAGAGACTGCGGGGGGTCATTATGGTGATTGAAAACTGGAACACCTCTAACACCAAATATCATATCTGTGAAGGTTCTCAGTCATCCAGGTCATGGTATCCAAGGTTTTCCTTCTCTCGACTGAACAAGCTAGAACTGAAGAAGCTCTCTGGATAGGTAGCGAAACGTCTTCAAACCAAATTTCCGGTCCAGTCGACAAAAGGAAAACCACATGCAAGGAACACCAAATATCTCTTCCTGAATATACAATGATGTCAGAAAGTTGTTTTTTTGTCAGTTTGTGTCACTGATTAGACCAGTTAATACTCAGTTTGTGATGATGATGATGATTTACTACCATCCCACGTTCTATGCCAGCTGGTGGCTCTCAGACTTTACACATTTTCCACTCTCCAGCTTCTGTTCCGTTTCATAACTCTAACACTTACGCTGCTCATCCTTCTGCCAAATTTCATGAAAATCAGTTCAGTAGCTTTTGCATATTCCTGCTGACAGACAAACATGAGCGATCATAACCTAACATAACCCCTCGGTGGAGGTAATATGAATAATGTAATAGAATGTCCTGACCAGTGTTGGGTAGCTTAAACAGAAACGATACTCAAGTAAAAGTATTTTTACCTTCTAATGACTCAAATAGAAATATAGTAAGTACTCATAACCATAAGTACTTGAGTAAAAGTAAAACTATCTTCATAATGTGGAATTTATTATACCCTCATGTATTATTATATTGATTTTTGTTCAGGTTTTTTTTGTTATTCTGTTCATTTTTTTCACTTACTTGATTATTTTGGGTCACTTCTACTCATTTTCTTGCATTTTGTTTTCTTTCAGTCTTTGCTTATTTGATGGATTTCTGTTACCATACTTGATTATTTTCTTCATTTTTGCTTATTTTGGTGTTTTGTGCTCATTCTGTGCCCTAACTTTAAAACTTACTTTACTATTTTCTTCAGTTTTTGTGATTACTTTTTATTATTTTTATACCTTTTTTGTTCATTTTGTTGCTTAGTTTATGCATTTTGATATTTTACTCGACTATTTAAGTCCTATTTTGACTTGGCCGGTCATTAAATTGGTCAATTAATGGTCATTTCTTGCATTGTGGGTGGCTCCGTCTCTTTTTTAAGCTGATAAACAAATACTGTGTTCACGTTGAGTTTGTATTATTAATAAGATGTTATTGCATGATCAGTTTTGTAACAACAATTTCAAGTTTTATTACATTTTCAATCAGATAACATGCTTTTATATACATTTTTTTTTTTTTTTTACATTTCCAGGAAATGATTACATCACTGGTGCTACAACATCCATGTACATAATACAGTCTATTTATCTGTACATGGTAAAGACAATGCAGCCACAATGTGTACTGTATAAGGCTGCTTTATTTTGTAATGTTATAGCAGGAGTATATTAATGCATGACATGTGAAGACAATAGACACATTGATAGTGTGCTCTTACTCTAACATTGCTGTTTATCTTCAGCACCAGTCTGGGCGAGTCCTCTGTATGGGTGTGCTGGGGGGATCTCTCACCATGGAGGTCTTCATCTCTGGCCTGACAGGGGAAAACCACAGTGTGACATGACATGAACCACTGTGAAGCAGTTAGTCAGACCTGTATGCAGTCTAGCTTTGATGGATTAATTCTCCAATTCACAATGACACAGAAGCAGTTGCTCCTAAATCAAAATGCTACGCAGGAATTATTCTGCAGTCATTAAACCAAATTTGATCTTCTTATATAACAAGTGCAGAAAATAGACTCAAATGTTTGTCTTGTCATCAAGGTCAGTAGTAGTGTGAACTTTGCGCAAGCTACCCAAACTTAAAGGTCAGTATAACAAAGGGAAAACACTGTGTTGTGAAACGAATATGATTCTACAACTGAGAAAGGAGATAATACGAGAGAGGTATTGTCATATTATTAATGGCCTTGCCACTATTAATATAGGAAATTCCTCTTGATTCATGTAAGCTGATAGGGTGTGGATCTAAGTGCTCCCCCATCTCTATGACCCATTGAGTCGTGTTGAGTTACGAAATATGAGGCAGCTGAAGGTTAAGGTATGCGCTGAAAGTGGACACCTCGCCCCAGGCCTTCTGGCCTTCCTCTCAGACAAGCAGTGACAAGCCAATGGCAATGCTTTCCTCCCCGCCTTGGAAAAACTAGAGGGCTTGTTGCGCTCAGAGTCTGTTCAGCCTTCTTTTTGTCTCTGTTGTCGTGTGAATAAACCTACCAGAGTATAAACAACAGAATGAAAGTTGATACGGTTGCTTGTCACTCTCTACCTCGACATGCCATATCTGTGTCCGAATAGAAGGTGAAAAATCATGGCAGTGTGCATCAGAGCACTTCCCCATAGTTGCTGCCTTCCTGTCCCCCTGACCAGAGCCACTTAATGCCTGATCCCTACTCCATTAACATGAAACTGATACTAAGTGTCCTAGACAAACTTTGACCTTCCTTCCACCGCTTCTACACGGACTTCTCTGTAACTAGAAAGTGTGTTCTAAGAGACGGCCCTGTTTAAATTCCTACAAAATAATCCATCAGTTATAACCTGTGGCAATTGGGGGGTGAACACTTTTTAATCCCTTTTTCCAGGTAAACCATTGGATTCTTCTGTGCATGCAGAGTGATAAAGCTGGTACATACTATGTTCATACTGTACTCATATTGGTGTACAAGCATATGCTTCAATGTATGATACCAAATAGACACAAGCCATTTTTTGAGATTTTCTGAAAGATCAAAGCCCCAAATAAAATAGCTGCTGTCACCATAGGAAAGTGAGTTTTTTTTTTTTTTGAATTTCAACAAACCTTATTACGTTTGAAGTAGGCTCGTCTGCAGGCGGCAAAACACTTCTCACTACAGAAGCTCTTGAGCTCTGATCCCATACACAGAGAGTAGCGTTTCACACCTTCCTTCTGGCACCAAACACAGACAATCTGCACATTCTGTACATCCTCCACTGAAAGGGCGACAAACAGAACAGACATGGAGGGAGTGAGAGTCGTTCAGGGGTGAGTTTATAACGTTATTAACGGATAAGCCTGAGACAGGAGCTAATACGGAGGATTTACAGACACTGTTAAGTCAGGGGTCGGCAACCTGCGGCTCCAGGGCCACACGTGGCTCTTGACACCCCCCACCCCCCTTCAAAAAGAAGAAAAATGATCTACGTAATGAACAAAAGTGAAGAAAAAAACTGATACAAATAATCTACAAAGTGAACAAAATCATCACAAGAATGAACAAGATGAAACAAATGAATACATAAAATGATGACATTGAAGAAATATAAGCAATTAATTAAATATAATTAGAAATTTGACAAGTAAACCTGAGGCAAACAATCAAAAATTGAACAAAAATCTCAAAAATTAGTAAACTAGTGAATCAACAGAATGAAAATGGGTGAAAAAAATTAACAAAATTTTCAAAGAAAATAATGAAATGGTTTGTATAATGAATATAAACAAGAAAATAGACAAAAATAGTGTGCAACATAATTCACAAAAGTAATGAGGGAAATGAACCAAAATCCACAAAAATTTGCAAAATTTTTAAAAATGAAGAAAAACTGAATCAAGTAAAATGCAAAGTGAACAAAAAATGAGGGAAAATTGACAAAATCATGCAAAAGTAGTTAAGGAAGTGAAGAAAAGATCAAACAAACAAACAAATTAGTAAAAGAAATGGATAAAGATGAATAAAATAATGAACAAAAAAGAATGAAATAATAACAAATGGAAAGAAGAGAAGAATACATCACATAAAGGGTTTGAATATTTTCTGCGGCTCTTCAGATCCTAAAGGCTCACCTTCTGCAAACGGCCGAGCGGGTTTCATCGGGCTGCATGTGTTTCATCTGATTCTCATCCTTGGTCTGGTTAATTTGTCTTTTGGATGATGTTGGTATATTCATCAACAAATCACGCACTTATAATAGCTATAATATATATGAATCAAAAACAGGCCCAGAGAAATACATTGTGTTTCAAAAAGATGGACTCAATTTCAATCTGGTAAATTTCTCAATAGCAAAATTGGACGATAACACAAAAGGTACAAATGGTTTAGTGAGTTCTCAAGTTTTATTAACTACTTTATATATGCTCTATATGCCCTCCACCTGCTGCATGAACAACACTGAGACAATAGCTGAATAAACAAACACCCCATGTTCGTGAGCATGTTCGTCCGCTCCAGTCACCGCTCCGAGATTCTGTGTTTGAGGTCGTCCAGATTAGTCGCTAATGGTGACACGAAAACACAGTCTTTGACGCATCCCCACTAGAAAAAGTCACAGGGTGTAATGTGTGGGATCTTGGAGGCCAAGAGTGTAGCGCCAAGCCATCCGGTCCCGTGTGACCAATCGTGAGTGGCACCTAGTGGTAGTTTTTTAAAATTCTATGCCCCACCCTTTCATGTGGTGAGTGTTTCATTCACGGGCGGTTTGTGGTTGCAGAGATATGGTGATTTCAAATCAGATCCATCTTTTTGAAACACACTGTATAGATGAGGCTCAGAGAAATATCTTTTGAGCCTATGTGAGGCTATAAACACACAGCAACTGACTTTTTTGAATTGTTTTGGCACATGCACCAACATTTGGGACTGAAAATGACTGATGGCTGAGGTTTAAGAGCTCACTTTCAAGTTCTATTCACGGTGAGCAAACCAGGTGCTATACAAAGACACTTTCCAGAGAATTTGTCAAGTACGGCACCTAAAATGTCATCGTCCGCAGCATGTGATGAAAATGCCAGCTGCTTTTACACGGTGACAACTTCAGAAAATGAGTATCGTACAAATATGTCCATACTACAATAAACTGAAATGTGAAACTGAAATTAAATATCAGGTTCTCAGTTTACTCTAAGCTGCGGTTTCTTATGCCTTGCAGTGTGTCACTGATATACTGTGTACGGCATCAAAATTCCCTTAGATCGCCGGCTCAGCTGCCATAATAATACAATATCTCAAGAAGGATGTAAACACCACAGATGGTATGTACATAGATCTACATGTATGTGAGGTCATCAATGATACTACTCTGAGATAAAGTGTGCAGCAGCCTTCTCTCAGTACCTGCTGATGGCTTTATAAGGGGGACAATGACAGGGGCACTCTTGTGTTCTTTGGGTGCGGTCATGGCTGAATTTGTCGAGGAGGAGGAGGGTGAGGAGGAAGGGACACTGGTGGAATCTCTTTCTCCGCTCTTCATAGCCAAGACTGAGTGAGTAACTTTTGAGTCCAGGCCCTTGGGTTTTGGCAATGAGTTCTCTGAAAGACAAGCACGGTGTGACAGTTACGGCACAGGTTTATAAAGCTTTATCAACCTATTCCAAAAACATTGGGATGTAAATAAAAGGTAAATAAAAATCTCATAATCAACATATCAGATGTTGAAACGGAGAAATTTTACCATGTCATGGAAAATATCAGCACTTTTGAGTTTGATGACAGCAATTCATTCCAAAAAAGATGGAACAGGGGGCAACAAAAGGCTGAAAAAGTAATTGGCACAAATCAAAAGCAACTGGAGGAGCATTTGATAAACAATTTGTGAACATGATCCAGACACGCCGCCATCTTCTCTGGGTCAAAGCTCATTTAAAATGGTCTGAGGTATTCTTCTGACTACTGAACAGTTTTCCATTTTGCCTCAGACCATTTTAAATCAGCTTTGGTCCAGAGAAGACGGCAGTATTTCTCGATCGCGTTCACATGTGGCGTCTTCTTTGCAGCTTTAACTTTTATTTGTGGACTGCATGGTATGTTCACAGACAGTGATATCTGGAAGTGTTCCTGAGCCCATCCAGTGATTTGAATGTCTGTTTTTAATGCAGTGCCATCTGGGGGTCTGAAGAGCACCAGTATCCAGTTTTGACCTTTGACCTTCCTCATGATTCTCTGAATCTTCTGATGATATTATACACTCTATAGAGGGTGCAATTTAACACGAGGAACATTTTTGTGAAATTGTTCTAGGATTTTTAGTTTAGTAGATTTTAGTTAGTAGATTGTTGAACCTCTGTCCATCTTTACATCTGAGAGGCTCTATCTCTCTAAAATGCTCCTTTTATCCCCAGTCATGTTAAGATGTTACTGACTTGTTACCAGTTAACCTGATTAGTGTCAAATGCTCCTCCAGTTGTTTTTGAGTTGTAACAATTACTTTCCCAGCCATTTGTTGCCCCCTGTTCCAACTTTTTTGAGATGTGTTGTTGCCATCAATCTGATATGCAGTTTATATACGACTGGGAATAAAATATGAGTTTATGAGATTTGCAAATCATTGCATTATGTTTTTATTTACAATTTATTTACATCCCAACTTCTTTGGAATTGGGGTTGCACATCAGCATGAATCCAGAATGTGTCTTATGTGACACAGAATTCACTTTTGCAGTGTTCTGCACTCGGTTATTATTCACACAGGTTGAGAAACAATAGGTGCATCCAAATGAATGAAATGTGAGAAGATGCAGTGACAGGAGGTTATGTCTAGCAAATCTGTGCAATGACTCAATGTCTGCACCAAAACCTGCAGAACCTGTCAGAAAGTGTATATTCAAGACAACTGTACTAACAGTGAACTGTCGACACCTGCCCTCACCTTTTAGCACAGACACATGCTGACGCCTTTCTCTGTAGTTTCTGATCTCGTTGGCCTCTGACTCTCTGAGATCTACCTTGTCGTATCCGTACCATCCCAGGAGCTCGTTCATGGTGCTTTCTGCAAATGTCTGCAACACAGAAAGGAGAAAAGAATTCAGTGATTAATGTTCTATGTAAAGGGATAGGGTAACTTAGTCCCAGCTTGCCTGCAAATAGGAAATTGTGACTGTACATCATAGTGTTGTTAGTGGAACTTTTTATCCAATGTTAAACATAATCAGACCTTCCTACTCTGAATCAATGCAAGGGATTCTTTCTCAGCCCCAGCCCTGGTGGAGAAATGAATACGGGCACAGTGGAGTACAGTATGACGCTTTTTCCATGATGTATTCAAGTTGTTTACTCTTGCTAAATCTGAGACGGAAAGGTTTAAAACCTAACACCAGTGTGAAATCTATGAATCATCCTTTGTTTATCTCTTTTAATTGGAAAAAAGGGGGAGAAAAGAAAACTGTTCCCCACAGATGGGATGTGTGGTCCTTTTTTTATTACGACCAGATGAAAAAAAAAACACAAAGGTCTCTCTCTTTATCCACCCACCTCGCTCTGTGGCTTTGGGAGAACCGGATTGGAGGAGAAACCCGATCCGGAACGGGCAGAAATCAGAGCGGGACACCCTACACCACGGCGAGGTCCCACGGTTCTCGGAAATGCCCCGCTCCTCTCCCTTCTTGTCTCTCCGATGTCCGCTACTCTCCCTCTCTTTCTCCAGCTTTCTCCGTCCCTCCCCTGTCTCTCCTCTGCCTCTCCTCAGTGCCCCCCCTCACTCCATCTTCACCATCCACCCCTCCACCCCAGCACCTTCCAGCCCTGACACCCGACACAGCTCCGGCTCTCAGGTTTCACCCTTTTCCAGCACAGCCAGTCTGCTGTGGTGGCGTTGTAGTGTTGTAGTACTGACTGCACATTCTTTCCCCTACTTTCCTCACTCCGACCTCTGCTCTGCACTAGGGCCTCAGAGAAATGGATCTCTCCCTTGCTTGCTCACTTTCTGCTGTGTGTGTGTCTGAGAGAGTGTGTGGGTGAGTGCAAGCAGCGGTATCATATCCAGCTAAATATGCCTAACGATGATTAAAGTTAAGTATCCGGTGTCTGGTGCTGCACACGGGTCTGACGTGGAGGGAGTAGGTTTGAATGTGGTGTTGAAACAGATGTATTACAGAGACAACACTGGGACCGGACCTCAGCTGAGTTCGAAATCAGTTTTCCTGCCTTCCTGTGTTGCTTTAACTGCCGTTTTTTTCTGCCCAACCTTTTTAAATTCAACTCAAAGGTGCACATCTGTCTAATCTGCAGAGGTAGCCTAAGAAACAAAATGACCACAAATATAATTTAAAAAATGGCCAAAATAAGCTACAAAATGAACACAAAATGAATAAAACTGAACAAAAAGGCAGGCGACACGGTGGTGCAGTGGGTAGCACTCATGCCTCACAGCTCCTGGGTTCAATCCCAACACCGGGTGGTGGGGCCTTTCTGTG
>JAQQAE010016185.1:0-11831 GCA_029823295.1 Pseudamia nigra
CTTTGTTTGTTTGCAGGTGGTAACGGAGGGGACGGCAGAGCAAACGGCTCAGCATAGACCTGCTGAACAACTCCTCCGCCACAGTACCCCACATTATCTATGTCAATATACATAAATAAACACTAAACCAAACGTGTGTGTGTGTGTGTGTTTATTCAATATATGCACTAATTAAGCTACTTAAGCCACGTGACGGCGACCCGTCGTTACACCTACCGTAGTCATAAGCCAAGGTAAGAATACATTCTAAATCATTTTCAGAACTAATTTCATGCATTCCTTTTCAGATAATTAACACAACTTCCTTTTCAAATAATAATAATGAATAAATGTGTGCGTACAGGTGTGTAATACATAGTTTATATGGGAGTTTTCGTGGGTCTCAGAACGGATTAATTGGTTTTACATGTATTCCTATAGAAAAATCCGTCCCGCCTAACGAAATTTTCACCCAACAAATGTGACGCCGGAACAGATTAATTTCGTTAGCCGACATACCACTGTATCACATTATTTTACAGATTGTTTGGAACTACAGTACCATAACAGTGAAAATGTCATGACCCCAAGTTTTTTTTAATTAATTCATGCATGAAAGGTTTATTCTGCTTTGAAAGGTTGTAGTGCGATGAAATGTCACTGTTGAATTTATTTACATCCTTCAGTTTTCTTTACAACTTTTTTTGGGATTTCCCTAACACGCATGACTCTGACAGTGTGTTTATGATGTTTCTTCCTGCTAGTTTGAAGTAGGAGGTGGATGTGAATGACATGTGGAAAAAGGATTTATGGAGCTGTTTTTGTCTTCATCGCCTGCATTGTTTCCTGTGCAGGTGTCTTTGTTCAACTGTGTGTTCATGGCGTCCTGGGCGTTCGCTCTGCCCTACAGCCAGTACCGGCCCCTTGCCTCCAGTGTTTGCACTGTCTGGACGTGTGTCATCATCGTATGTAAAATGTTGTACCAGCTGAAGTCTATAAACCCAATATCATACTCCATGAACTGTACCATGGTAAATATTCACACTTTCTGGCTTTTCAGAGAATGCACATCTAAATCATGATTATTGTGTTTATTCTGTGGCATGAGGGCCAAATCAGGGGGATAACCCAGCTACAGAGATCTATATCTCCAGAACTGATTTACATATATTTATGTATATTACGTATTTGTGTAGGTTTTAGCAGGTACTTTAACATCTGATTAGTGACATTTCCTGGAAAAAAAAAATCAGTAGAAACTTGGTACAAGCTGTGTAGTAACCATAGACTGTATATATTAACCATAGACTATATATATATAACTGGACAAAGTGACCATGATGTCATCCATTAGTTTCTGAAGGGTCGTTTTGAGGTCAATGGGGTTGTCACTTCTTGGACGGCATATTGGAGCCAAAAACAGGATGTAACCATATTTGGACGAATGGCATTGGGGCTTACAAAGCATTCATGCTAGGGGACTCATGAGAAGCTAATATTAGCTGCTAGCTTACTGATGCGGTAAAACTTCACCACATAGTGTCAAACAAAGTCATATTACATGTTGTTAGTGTAAACACTTACCCACAGCTGCAGTCGAGTGTATGTCATGTATAAATACAAACATATTGAATAAATATAAGATACAAAGGTCCGAATTGGTCTGACTTCACTAGCGAGCTGTTAGTGACACGTCATTCAGTCCCCAGCACAGCTGTGATTTATTTGTTTATTTGCTGTAATATCTTAATAACGGAGCAAAAACTTTAAGATGGGCTACCGCGTTACTTATTAGAGGATCCAAATAAAACGTTCGAGCCCATGATGACCCATGAAAAAAAATGTATTTGCTTAGTATTTTCAGATAGAGTCACATATATCTTTGGGAAAAAAAGCTTCTTAGAGCCAGACGATTGATTCCCAGTGGCCAAGTGGTGGTATTACAACTTACAGTTACTTCCGCATTGACCTCACTGAACAGCCTCGGTTGTTGCCCCTTGGTGGTAACCCCGATGCCAAAAAATGACATAATTTTTTCATGTCACACACAGAGTCTCCTAATTAAAAATTCAAGTCATTAAAATGAGCCTCGTATGATGGATGACATATTAAACTCTAATGACACTTGATTTTGAAATTTGATTTATTCTAAATCAATTCCAGTCACAGGGACACTGATTCGTTAATAACCCATGGACAATTTTACCGATAAAAAGTTTCAAACACAGGTACCGGTAATCAAGGCTAACTAATGTTTATTATCAACATTTTTACATAATATAATGAAGCTCTTTACTTTAAGTTATATTTGACTTGATGAACAACACTTGGCATCTTTGGTAACATTGATTTTTGATTTAGATGTTTACCTGTCCTTGGTTTGTGCCATAAGTATTCATGATCCATACAGAAACTTAAATTAGATGTGGGTAATGTATTTGATCATTTATATCTGAGTACATGGTGTGCACGGAACCAGCAACTTTTTTTTACATGTCTGCAGCCAGAGGAATACTCTGCAGCGCAGAGGAAAGAGATGAAGGATTCGCAGCTGTATCGAGAACCTGTGGATCCAGCCAACTGGGTGGGCCTGAGCAAGTCTGGTGACCTGCTGGGGTACCTCCGGGTGAGAAGTGTGTCCTCATCACACACGACGATAAACAGTCATGGTGGTTGAATGTAGCTCAGTGGATTCACTTTATGTAACCATGATTTAACCAGGAAGATTAAGCCATTGAGATTAAAAATCTATGAGGTTGTTTTACAAAAAAGAGCATTTACCTAAGTATAAATGTGAGGTACTTCTACTTTGAGTCTTTCTACTCTTTCGTTACTTCATGATTGTACTCATACTCAGCAGTTCTCATTTTGGATTTTGATTCATTGTTTGATGGATAATGTTACGAGGGGTTGGCTGCTCTACGATTCAGGTCTCAGACAAGCTCCTGATATGTTACGGGTAGCTTGCTACTCTATACAGCTCCCAAGAAGTGAGTTGCGTTCTACACTAGCCCCAGGTGATGTGTTTATCCATAAACTACCGGAGGAGAGGGTTTGTGTCTGTGAACTCACCTCACACGTCTGCTTATGGGTCCGGCAAATAACACCTGCTGCGTCCGGCGGGTCTGCGTGCTTTGCTCCAGCCGAACGGCCGACCTGCCATTGGGTCGCTGGTTGTCGTTCAAAGTTTGAGGTGAATATGTACAAAAGTGTATTCTCTGATTTCACTATTTACGCAGATGCATTTGAGTAAAATGAACATTTTTGTTTTATTCTCTGAACCACAATATTTCTCCCAAATCAAAATCAAAATATTGTCAGTTAATTTATTTGGAGACCATGACAAATTGTCAAAATAAAAAATAAAAAAAATCATTGTTTTCAGACTCAAATACCAGTAATGCAAAGTTCATGGGCATTTTGTTAACAACACAACACTAATGTTTTAACTTACAAGGAGTTCAGGAATGAATATTTGGTTTAATAACTGTGATTTACTCAATTTTATTCATTAAATGAGATTTGATTCAGGTGATCAGAACCTCATTAAGTAGAATGAGGTGTGTTTGTGTTGGAACTCAACAAACACTGGAATCAAACCAGTGTCATAAATGTAGAGATGCTGATCTGAGAAAAACGTTGCAGTGGTACGTTGCTGTGTAATGCTAGATCAGGTGAACTTAACCTGTGCAGCAGCATGTTCAACAGTACAACACATGCAATATATTAAGATAAAATAAGATAAACCTTTATTAATCCCACAGTGGGGAAATTCACATTTCTCCTACTTAAGGAGGAGTAACCGCTGCAATATTGGTTGTGCTGCAATTTTTGAAGAAGAAGTGGATTGGGGAGGAAAACATTCAGGGGAACTGAGGAAAAAAAGAGCATGATCCAGAACTAAGCTCCCGGGGGAGCACAATTATGAGCACACACAAAAAAAAAACCTCGGCAGACATTTAGCATACCGTTACATGACACATTACATTACAAAAGCAGTCAGAGGGCGTTTGGTACTGTGCGTGTTAATCAGGATGTATGCCCTTGGGTGCATGTATGTGATATAAGCCTGATGAGACCCCGTGACTCGCCACATCTAAGCATCTCAGTTCACACGGTGTAAGGGCGACAACACAGCAGTTGCCATTCAATTCAATTTTATTTGTGTAGCGCCAATCATAATCGACAATTATCTCTAGATGCTTCACAATTCAAGGCCGAGACCTCATGACTATACAGAGAGTAAACCCAACAGAACCCCCGAGAGCAAGACAAGGATGACGGGGGGGAGGAAAACTTCCTTTAACGGAAAAGAAAAACCTCCTGCAGAACCAGCGGCTCAGGGTAGGCGGCCATCTGCCTCGACCGGTTGGGGTTAGTGGACAGAGGAGAGACAAAAGAAAAGAGTAGAGATAGAACATCAAACAACACAGGTACTGGACGAAGTCCACTGACACTGGACGGGTCCAGAACCAGCAAACACACAGCAAGGACATCAGGAGATCGAGCAACCTAAAGACCTCGGGCAGAGGAAAGAAGCACAGGAGGACATGGAGAAACGTCCCTGATGGTAGCAGCGCTAAAAGGAATCCAAAAAATACCACAGATAATGAATAATGCACGGACAAGGGCCGTTTAACTGTACAATGCTTTAAATACATTTTGTTGGTACTACTTGTATATTTTGTACTTGAATGCAGAACTTCTTTGTAGCTGAATTGGTTTGAATTGTTCTACTACTGCATTACAATAACAAAAACAGTTAAACACCGATGCTGCCTGTTGTAATTGCCAATCAACTAAATTTATTCCATTTGCTAGATTTATGTCAATTAATGTGCTATGTAAGTGTGTGTGTATACAAGAAGTAAATATTTGAAAGCATGTCCTCTCTCTCTCTGCGCAGTACAACCTGTTGATGCTGGCTGTATTAGCATTTGAGGTAACCATCTATCGTCATCAGCAATACTACAGACTCAGGAACAAATTGCCACTTCCAGCCGCCAGGATCATCTTCCATGACATAACGCGGCAGCACCTGGACATAGGCATCATCCACTTCGTAAAATACTTCATCAACTACTTTTTTTACAAGTTTGGTCTTGAGGTAAATGACAGCCGCCGCAAACATGTTGCTGTCATTTTGCTGAGACGTCATGTTCTCGATGTTCTTCCCACAGACGTGCCTGCTCTTGGGGGTGAACGTGATTGGGCAGCGTATGGACTTCTATGCCATGCTTCATGCCTTTGCTCTGATCGCAGTCATGTTTAGGCGACGGAGGAAAGCCATCGCTGAGATCTGGCCAAAGTACTGCTGCTTCCTGGCCTGTATGCTGACTTTCCAGTACTTTGTCTGCGTAGGGATCCCACCTGCAGCCTGTAAAGGTGTGTGGTCCACTGCTCCACACTTCACTCACATGAACCAGACAGTAACTGTGATTCATGCTCAAGACACAACTCACACTTTTTTTATTACACCTTAATCTCCGTACTATAGGAAGAGGCCTGTATTGCTTACTTTTGTCCTTTTTTCAATATACAGTGATGTCAAATAGAGCAGTCATGTGATTCAGCAGCAGTACTGTTATTAATAACTTGCCTAATATTGTTTGGAACACCTTTGAGCAGGGGTGCTCACATGTTTTCAGCATACGAACTACTTATAAAATGACCAAGTCAAAATGATCTACCTACTACAAAAATGCAAAACACCTATTTATTTATAAATATATTGAGAATTATTTATATGTCCCTCACATACCCGCATGAGCCAATATTACACAATACAGTTAACTATGTACATTTTTTGTCACGTTTCCCTTTTTTGGTATTGCGATGGTAGACTGGCAGATGAGGCAAATGCACTTTGAAAATGTCATTGGGGAAAAAAGTCCCCCTCCCATTCCATATGAAAGTGATAAGTTTTTGTCTTCCTACTTGGTCCAGCTCCCCCACTCATTTTTATACCCTTTCTTAAGTTTAAAAGAAAAAAGCGAGGGCTAAAAATTGGCGGTATCTAGCTTATTAGTTTTGCTGCACTTAGCATAGGTTGTTTGCGCAGTGACTTAAGTGTCAGAAAAAGTCAGATGTCATCTGACTGGCTGCCCTGTAAATCAATCAAGTGACAGGATGGATGATAGGCTGACATTATTTTTTTTAATGTCATGTGATCTACCCACACTACCTTTGCGATCGACAGGTAGATTGCGATCGACAGGTAGATTGCGATCGACGTATTGAGTACTCCGGCCTTAGAGTGAAAAATACCTGCTTCTCTGTTTTTATTGCCATTGCAGTCCTTTTATAGTGTTTCATTAGTATGTTCTTCATACAGCACCTCTGATAATGTCACCTGTTTTCATTTTAGACTATCCTTGGAGGTTTCCCAACTCTACTACTGACTCCAAAGTGGTCAAGTGGCTGTATGTTCCAGATTTCAAAACCAAACCCAGTTCATCATTTCTCATCTGTATGTGTAATCTGAGCTGAACTTGTTATTCATAATGCTGTAGCTTTGTAGGTGATATAAAAATTGTCTGTGCTTCTCTCCTCTCTGCCCCTGCTCCTTCTCCTCTTGTAGATGATTTCATGTTGCTGCTCTGTGCCTCTCTCCAGAGGCAGGTGTTTGATGATGAGAACAAGGCAGCAGTCCGTCTCATGGCCGGAGACAACGTGGAGATCTGCAGAGATCTAGATGCTGCCTCCTTCAGTGTCCACAACCCAGTCCCCGACTTTATCCACTGCAGGTATATCCTCATGCTTGTTGGGTGTCCAGGTTAGCCTAGCCCTGAGCCTGTTTTCTAAGCTACCAAGACCACTCCCCGTAACTGGATCCTCACCAGAACCTGCATGTTTGTACAGGACTTGAGTTATGTTTTATAATAGCCCTGGGTGATGTGTTTTACCCTATCCTGGTTGGAGGATGAAGGTATGTGTTTGCAGAACTTGCTACAAAATGTCTGGTTCTGGATTCAGCCTGCACAGCCCCTGAGTCCGTTTCCCTGGCGATCCATCTTTTCCTTCCGATGACTCGGCCACCCCACGCTAGGGTCGCTGGGTGTTGTAGAGCAGAGTTTTTTAAGGTGAATATTTACAACAGTGTTAGAGTGCTATTTAAACGTTTGATGCTCTAGCCATAGACCAATGACTCGGGTGTTTCCGCTCTGCCTGTCTCTGTTGGCTCTCAGTGTGTCAAGCTCTTCTCGTGTGTCTCTTTTCCGCATTTTCACACAGCTGCTTCAATCAACTTGCTTTCACACAGCTGTCGCATATCCCGCTGATGAGAGAGAGTTTTCAAATTATGCCCACATCCTACGAATATGTCAGTCAGTGAGTCCATGAGCTGAAAACTACGCCTATGAAAACTGCATCGTAACAATGCTACTTTTACACTATAGCAGAAGGACGCTGGACACAGATTGACATGGACTATGAGCTCATAAACACTCATGATTTTTCTGTCAGTCCTGAATGACTGAGTCAATATAAATATGAAAGCTGTATGATTGCAAATTTACTCTTTTGCAAGACAATGGTGAAAATTGTTGTGGACCAGTTAGGCACAAAGCGTATGTTATGATTTGATTCCCAGATGAGCACCACATATGTTGCGGTTTTATCTCCCGAATGAGCAGCCCATGGTTAGCTTAGCTAAGTCTGTTCTTTAAGCTACCAAGACAAACCCCTGCAACTGAATCCTCACCGAACCCCCGCGTGTGCGTTCAGGACTTGAGTTATGGTCTGCACTAGCTCTGGGTGATGTGTTTTGCCCTATCCTATCGGAGGAAGCAGGTGTGTGTGTTTGCAAAACTCACCACCACCGGCTGGGTCTGGATCTGTCAAGCACAGCCACGGCCCGTCTCTACGGCGGTCCACGCTCTCCTTCCAATGACTCAGTCACCCCTGCGCTAGGGTCGCTGGGTGATGTAGTTCAGAGTTTTTTAAGGTGAATACATACAAATAGTGTCAGGGTGCTACTTAAAAGTCGATCACTGGTCCGTAGATAAATGGCTCAGTTCTTTCAGCTCTGCTCCCACTCGGAGCCACTCTCAGGAGGTCAAACTCTCTTTGTCTCCTCTGTGTCTGAATTTTGTGTCTGAGTTCTCGCGTTCGCACAACTGTTTAAATCAACCTCATTACCCACAGCTGTCCTGTATACAGCTAATGACAGAGAGTTTACAAACCACGCCCACATCCTCCAAATATGTGTCATCAGTATGGAAACAGGATCGTAACATCCCTTCCCCCGTGAAGAAAAAACAACAAAAGAGGTTGACGCCCGCACCAGCTTTTTTTTATATACACATTTTTAAATTTTCCCAAAACACACACCATCATTTCAATCATCTATTTTGTTACGGAATGCCTACAGAAACAGGATCATGACAGTGTATTACTTACTGTACTCTAAAATACTACCAGAAGTATTTCTCATGTTTTGCTTTGTGGAAGACTGCACTTAATTTCACTTGTTAGTAATCTGATCTCTTGTTGCTTTGCTGGTTTCATGCCTTTATTCTCTATACTGACATAGGTATTACTCATCAGATTTTAGTCTCTTGTTACTTTTCTAGACTGTTGTGTCTTCATATTTTCTTCATGTCTGTCTGTGAGCCAACGTGCAAATAAGTCAAGCCAAGCAGCAGCAGAAGCAGTTCATTTTGTCCTAAATGATGCAAGAGATTCATGAAAGGCTGATCTAATCTGTCATATCAGAGTTTATATTGACCTAGATGGACAGAATGTCACAGTTTTATGATTTATAAAAAATCATTTTTTGTAGCAGACCCCTGGAGACAGGTTGTGGTCCCCCAGGACTCCTCAGCCCCAGCTTTGAGAACCACTGTGATAAGAAACCATTACAGTGGAACGTTGGGTTATGAATTTAATCCGTTTCGGCGTCTCGCTCATGACATGAAAAATTTGTGAGACAGGACAGGTTTTCCCATAAGAATACATGTAAAACCAATTAATTTGTTCCAAGACACACAAAAATTCCCATATCAAGTATGTATTACACACCCATACGTGCATGTTCATTCATTATTATTGAAAGGGAAGTTATGTTAATTATCTGAAAAGAAATGCATGAAATTAGTTCTTAAAATGATTTAGAATGACACTTACCTTGGAGACACATGGCTGCAGGCTGTAGGGTAGGAGGAGGAAGAGCGAGGGAAGCAGAGACGAACTAAACGTAAACGGCAAATAGTCTCTCCATGTCGTCATGCTGAGAACACTGCTGCTTAGAAAGCAATGTTATTCCCTTAGCAGGATTCACAGACTCGATGGCTTCTCTGTGCTTCAGTATCATGCAGATGGTGGAAGAGCTTTGACTGTATTCCACTGTGAGGTCGGTCATGCGAATGCCACGGGAATGTTTTTCTATGATCTGGTGTTTCACTTGCATCGACATAATATTACAGGTTTTCTTCTCACCACTAGCATTCTTCTTAGGTCCCATAATGAAAAAACACAAAACGAAGCACTATTTCAAGTATAAAAAAAGACACAAATATACAGCGCGAAGTTCAAGTGTACGTAAGTTTCCAGTCAGTCAATATTTCCCGTGTGCGGGAATTATTTTACTTACAACTCAATTTTTTTCTTGCGAGACAGGACAAAATTTTACCCAACGTATTCCTTGTAACCCAAAAAAATTGTGTGTAGATGCACTTGTAACCGAGGTTCCACTGTATTTATTTTGTTGGAATATGACAAAAGTGGCTTTTCATGTTTATTAGAGTGTCACTGACTGTGGTGGAACCCCTCACTGTGAAAAGCCACGCGATGACTGTGTCCAATTTAAGGCCCAGCCACTTGACTGAAATTTCACTAAGTCTCCAGTGGAGCTGTTCACAGTTCAGCTCAGTAAAAAAAAACTGCTGTTGTACTTGGCTGCTAACTTTGTAATTGTAGAAATTTTAAGTGCTGAATAAGAACATACTTGCTCAGCAATCCCTTATTCTACATAAATAAAGATCCAAAAAAACTGAGGGATGGCAGTAAGTCATGTCAGTAGCGTAGTGAAAGGTGTTATTCAATACTCACTGTATGCATAATTCAGAATTTTGGCTGTTGTCCCATATTTGAATCCAGAGCTACCTACTGACTTTGCATGTAAAAAAAAAAAAAGAAGGGGTTTAGAGATGAGATTGGACAGTCAGCCCGAGCATCCTGACCTGTCCACAGTCATTGATTATGTGCTCTATACATTCTGCTGTTTTGATGCTCAAAGTGGACAAGTCTTTTATTAACGCACTCTGTGTCCATCAACAAGCCTTAGTATAGAGAAAGAGAGCTGTACAGGGTGTCTGTCCACGCCACAGCAGCTCTGCACTTATTGCATCGTTTCCCTCCAGGATCAAATTACGGATACGGGATGGGGGAGAAATCCATAATCCACAAAAACACTCTGTCCGTCACTCTGAGACTCAGACGCTTTTGCCCTGTACTCTAACTCAATAAATTGCTTTTAAGTATGGAAAAGGTATTTTCTCCCCCTGTGATGAAGGACACTCACTCAGCTATTCCGGCCCATCAACACAGAGTCCAGTCCAAACCCACTTCATCAGAGCGCCTTCCTTAATAGTGTTGTTTTCCCAGGGTTCGTTAAATTAATGCATGTGATTCCCAAGTTTTCACTTTGCACTTCATATTTATGGTCCCAGACATGACAAACAGGATGTATTCTCATGCTTTTAACATGTCAGACACACAGAGCTTGCAGTCTTCTACCTGCTGAGTGACAGGAGTCAGGTTTCAGCTCTGGTTCCCATTCATTGATTAGACTCCTACCGGTGGCCTGACACTAAGTGAAACACTAAGTGTGATGAATGAGTAGATTATGAACACAGCAACAGAATGACCAGAAATGTTGTTTTGACTTTCATTATGTGATAAGCTTGCATTCTTCTTAGCAACGTAGCTCAGCTGGCTGGTGTCCGTACTGTGGACTTAACCAGATGATGTCTCCATCTTTCCTGTTTCTGTGGGACAGACTTATAGAGAACATTGTCATTAAAACAAAAAATAAATACACCAAATACAGTGATATCTGTGTAACCATATTGTCAATCTGTCTGGCTGCTGTTACAATGAGGGCAAAGCTAGCTTAGCTATAAGTCAGTTCTCTAAACTCCCAAGACACCCCCCCCCCGGTAGCTAATCCTTCTCCAGACCCTATGTCAGTACAGAACTTGAGTTCTGTTCTATACTAGCCCTGTGTGATGTGTTTGTCCCTATCCTGTCAGAGGATGAGGTGTGTGTTTGCCCAAACTCACCCCCACACATCAGCTTATGGATCCGGTGAATCATACCCATGGAGTCCATCTGTCCGGCAGAAGTTTCTTCTGATGAACCGACCAACCCACTTGGGTCGTTTGGATGTAGTTCAGAGTTTGTTAAGGTGAATATATACACAAGTGTTAGCAAGCTACTTAAAAGTTTGATTCTCAGTCCATAGGTCAGTATGGTTCAGTTCTCTCAGCTTTGTTTCCTCTCTGATCTGTTCTGGTCACAACTCTTGGTTCCAGTTGTCCTGGATCTCCAACACTTACGTACACGAGTCAATAGATTCTCCACCTGTTCTGTCAGCATCTCTTCTCATTACTGTCCACATGTTCTGTCTCACAGCTGCTTTATCAGCTTGTATCCCCACAGCTGGCTCCCATTCATGCTAATGACAGAGTTTACAAACCACACCCATATCCTCTGAATATACAGACGTGGATAAAATTGTTGGTTCTCCTCTGTAAATGACAGAAAAACCAACATTGGTCACAGAAATAACTTGAATCTGACAAAAGTAATAATAAATTAAAATTTTATGAAAATTAACCAATGAAAATCAG
>JAQQAE010016187.1:0-11831 GCA_029823295.1 Pseudamia nigra
GTCAGAAAACAGAATATTAGTGTCATCTGCAAATAATATAAACTTAGCAATATTCGAAACTTGGCAAATGTCATTTATATATAAATTAAACAACCTGAACATAGTGACACTGAAACCTAATTGCATCAAGTTGTCAAACGCATGTGAAGATGGGTTTTCAGGTTTTATTAACTGTATGTGGAAACAAAAGACATCTGTATTACATGAGGTAATCATGGTATTTGCATGGAATGGGGTGAAACAGCCCATATGAATGAACATCCCATTTATCTTGTTGCCATGAATCCAAGCCATCAGTGTATTCAACATAGAATGCTGATGCCTATGGTTGCAGCTTTTTCATGAATTTGCAAGTTCATATCAATTGTATTTGTGTCCCTGGTTGTCAGGCACCACGACGAGCTGATACTTTTATCTTTCTGAATGCAAAAACTATGCTGTGCAGGTTCATCAAGGACAGATGTCCTCCCACGCTGATGGTAATCCAATATGCTGCCTCTTCATAATATGCAGACAGGTGTCAGGAACTACATGATACAATAATCACAGTTCACCAAAATGACTTATGGATTTGTCTTTCACACCCACACCTCATTCCACTCAGCTGTCTTGATTTAGTGGATTAACTCCAATATCTAGTGTTAATAATGTTACGTTCACCCTTTGCATTCTGAACACCTCTAGCCGTAAAGAAAATATTTAAACAGAAATCTAGAAAGAAGTGACATACTATAGAAGAAATGCAGTCAAAAAATACAGGGATAGAAAACAAGCTATTACATTTGTGTTACTGCTTTTTAAGATGAACAGCAGGCCAGAAGAATGGAATTCAAATTAGGAACAAAAACAGAAGTAAGAAAAAAAAATTGATCTTTCCAAACAAATCGGAAATCAAATTAGTAATAAATTATTAATGTGCCAAAACAATTCATTTTTGAATAATTGAGCATCTATCATGTTAACCGGCAGGGTTACTGAACTCGCAGCCGGTTTGAGGTCTGTTATTTTCAAGAAGGTGGTGGTTTTATCTACATCTCATCAACACTATTATTTTGTCTGGTCGTGTCCTCAGGCAAAGAGGAGTCAAGGTCAAGATCACAACTGCAATCATTAACTGGCCCATGCACTGTTTAATTTATTGATTCAGATCATCACTGTGATTTGAGAAAAGAAAAAAAAAATTTTAAGTTATTTTAAGAACACATTTTGCCAGGTCTTGATTCTGTCCAATGGAAATAGAATTACAGTAACTGCTTCAATTCAATTAAAAATTAACCATAAAATGGAGAATACAATCCATACAACTATGATTCAATGAACGGTGTAATATTTCTGTTTGCGTTACTGTGGCAACAGCTGCTGCATGGCATTGTGTGACATCAGACAAACTGCAATGACATATAGATTTTTTTATCACCCACTTTGACAACCACTCATGAGTCTGTGACCCAGTTTTAGTTGAAGACCCATTCATTGAGAAACGGTGCAGGACATTTTTTTTTCTGACTTTTGTCCTTCCAACAAATCTGCTGAATCCATCTCCAACAGTTAATGTACATGCAGAACTTGTTGTAAAAGAAGTTAGTCATTTCTGTTGTCGTCAAGAGTTAGTTAAGACCCCACGTGTAACAATGAATTATATTCCAGGCAACATAAAAATCCAGGGCAGCAACTAATAATATTGAACCTGCTTTGAAAGAAAGAGTCGGAGAGATGGGGAGAGAAAGCGAGGGAAAAGGGAGATAAAACTTTTACAAGCCCTGTGGGAAGATAAAGCCATTTTAGTCACAAAGGAGAGTAGAGTTAGGCATAAGGAAAAAAAAAAAATCCCTCTGATATTTTCAACATTTCAAAAAGAACGAGTGAAAAAAAAATGAAATTAGAGATCTCACAGGTATGAATTTATTTGCATTTTCTTAAGCTAAATGACTGTGTCACCTTTCTATGTCCTATTGAAATATTTATTAGTGAACATGCTGCACTGCAAAAAACATACTGGCCTCTTCTTTTTTCTGCCATTGCAGCCTCAAACGGACATTATAGTGTATTTTGGTATGTCCACTGCCATGAATTAAGTTAAGGTGGAATGAAAAGGTGAAGCTGAGCCCATGTTTATGCTGTTTAGACAGGACAATATAATTGTGGTGCTCATTTTGACAGGGAATTGTGACATTGTGCGCACAAACTGGTCTAGCCTGATATCAAAATGCAGCCTCTGCATTTCTGATAAGAGGTGCCTCTGCAGATGTGCCAGCACACAGACCTCTTAAAAATCTGAAACACCTGTCATTTCTCAGGATTTTGCATATTTTTCCTCTGAATGCCTTACTAAAACTGGATTGTATTTTCTCAAATACAATGCAGTGAAAAAGTGTTTGCCCCTTCCTGATTTTGTAAACTTTTGTATATTTGTCACACTTAAATGTTTCATCAAAAAAAAAAAAATTAAGAAAACACAAGTAAAGTCTTTAAGTGAAAGTTTGGATTTTTAAGGGGAAAAAATCCAAACCTACAAGACCCTGTGTGAAAAAGTGCTTGCCCTGTAAACATAATAACTGGTTGGGCTACTCTGAGCAGCAACAACTGCAAACAAGCGCTTGCGATAAATGGAATGAGTCTTTTCCAACGCTGCAGAGGAATTTTGGCCCACCCATCTTTGCGGAATTGTTGTAATTCAGCCACACTGGGTGGTTTTCAAGCATGAACTGCCTTTTTAAGGTCACAGGATATCAATGAGATTCAGGTCAGGACTTTGACTAGGTCCCTCCAAAGTCTTCATTTTGTTTTTCTTAAGCC
Organism: Pseudamia nigra; assembly: GCA_029823295.1. Taxonomy (NCBI): domain Eukaryota; kingdom Metazoa; phylum Chordata; class Actinopteri; order Kurtiformes; family Apogonidae; genus Pseudamia; species Pseudamia nigra. Next base: position 2,797 of record JAQQAE010016187.1, read on the forward strand.
ATTCAGAGGTGGACTTGCTGGTGTGTTTCGGATCATTGCTCTGCTGCAGAATCCACGTGCACTTCAGCTTGAGGTCACAAACAGTTGGCCGGACATTCAGGACATTCTCCTTCAGGATTTTTTGGTAGGCAGCAGAATTCATGATTCCATTTACGACAGCAAGTTTTCCTGGTCCTGAAGCAGCAAAAAGCTTCAGACCATATTTTACTGTTGGTATGATGTTCCTTTTCTAAAATACTGTGTTACTTTTACACCAGATGTAACTGGACACACCTTCCAAAAAGTTAAACTTTTGTCTCTTAGGGATCATCAAGATGCTTTTCTGGCAAAACTGATACAGGCTTTATGTTCTTTCTGGTTGGCAGTGGTTTTTGTCTTGGAACTCTACCATACAGGCCATTTTTGCCCAGTGTCTTTGTTATGGTGGAGTTGTGAACATTGACCTTGCAATTCTTTGGATGTTGTTTGGATGTTGTTGTGGGGTATTTTATGACTTCTTGGGCTATTTATGGTAGGTTGGCCACTCCTGGGAAGGTTCAGCACTGCTCCATGTTTTCACCATTTGTGGATAATGGCTCTCACTGTCTTTCGCTGGAGACCCAAAGCTTTAGAAATGGTTTTGTAACCTTTTCCAGACTGATAGATCTCAATTACTTTGTTTCTCATTTGTTCCTGAATTTCTTTTGATTCACAGCATGATGTCTAGCTTTGGAGGATCATATGGTATTCTTCACTTTGTCAGGAAGGTGCTATTTAAGTGATTTCTTGACTGAGAACAGGTGTAGCAGTAATTACTGTAGGCCTCGGTTTGGCTGAAGAAATTGAACTCAGCTTTCCAAAGATGTGATAAACACAGTATGTTTTAACAGTGGGGGCAAATACTTTTTTCCACACAGGGCCATGTACAGTAGGTTTGGATTTTTTCCCCTTAAAAATAAAAACCTTCATTTAAAAACTGTATTTTGTGTTTACTTGTGTTTTCTTAAATTTTGTATTTAAATTTGTTTGATGATCTGAAACATTTTAGTGTGACAAATATACAAAAAATTAAGAAATCAGGAAATCAGGGGGCATGCACTGTATGTCTCCTGTTTTAATTACACATTACTTCTAAAAGGAGTATTGTAGTATTTCAGGGTTTCCACTTAAAGAATCAAAGTCCTACAATACAAGGTTCACCTACTAGGGTGATCCTCATTCCAAAAACGTGTTAATAAAAACACAGCAAAAAGTAAAAGGTCATGTCACAACACTATGAAGAACCTGTTGAATATTAATTGGCTTCCAGGACAGTGCTACAGTCCTTCTGTATAATTACATACCAAAACCACATTTCTATTCACATACTCTTTCACTACATTGAGAGGCACTGCTGCAAAAATCGGACTGTGAATACAGACACAGGGTCCCACCCTGTTCAGTCTGCACCGTCAGACTCTTCTAATCTGCTGTATTCTTACATCCATTCTGACTGATCTCGTGAAGATAAGTATAAGTCTAGTTGTAAGTTAGGAGGATGTTTTTATTGTCAGCCTTGTTATCAATGAGCATGTCCATGGCTCCAGGGAAAACCAACTCCAAAAATACAAACAAAATAACCCTAAGTGGAAACAACAGTCACATTTAACCTGATCACAAAAAGGAAAACTTATAATCCTACAAGTGAACTTTCTTATGAAAGACAAATATTGCATAGATCTGGCATCCTTACAAATCCTTATCAGCAAGAAGATGTAATTTAAGGAGAAAGTGACTGTCATTAACAATTTAACGAGGGCAAATACAAAAATGTCAGATGCTTTGGGACAGATATAAATTCCTATAAAAGCAAACTACAATGTGCTAATGTTCACATGCAAAGTCTCATAAAATTTATGTACAGTATACACTTATTTATGCAAAAAGAGGGGCCAATACTAGGTCCACACCTTGCATCAAAATCAAATGCAAGTGTGTCAATTTGTGCATCAATACCATGGCCAAAAACTGAGAGATGTAAGCAATTCAGCTCTGTCTGAACAGGCCTTGTGATAAGATAAGAGACTTACTTCAGTGACTGAGAGCAGCAAATAGGTGTCCAAATTAGAATAAAGTGGATATTCTAATTACTGATTTAATTAAAAGGAGAAGAACCATTTGCAAACTAGTGACTTAAAACTTGGGAGCTATTAGTGTGAGTGTTGCATTAATTCTGTTGTGTCTGCTCCATAGTCCATTGAAAGATGTGCAACATTTTTACTGGGTCTTTTCAGCCCTGGTTTTATACAGATTTCATTTCTCTACATATTTTGAATTGAATACTAATGTGTGATTATTCATATTAGATCATACATGCGCTTGCAAGATCAACAGTCACAGTAGAATCGCCAGTGACAGGTACAGACAGCAGAAACACCTCATTTTCAACCGCAGGCATATTTAAAACAAAAAGAAGCGTCATGACGACGCTCTGTGAAATCTATCACTGTGGGTGATGCAATGTATTTCAAACTTGGTTAAGATTCAGAAGTCCTTTTGTATGTCTCCTCTTGCTGAAAAGCAAATTATCTCTGTGGGAACTGACATGTAATGCGCATGTGCACAAGAAGGTTGTGGAGGGGTTCACTCTGTGCCCTCCTTGCTCCACTGAGCTGAGTCCAATTTGCCCTTCTTTGAATATCTGCTGTGGGAATGCTGTTGGAGGTTATGGTCTCCCCCCACCTATGTAGAGAGGTAAGTACACTGTTGATTGGCAGCAATGTTGCTTGAACTGCAACAGAAATCCCACACTTAGAACCCACCTGCCGGCACAGCTTTCCTGATTGCCCAGTGGTAATTGACACATCCCTTTGTTAATTATCAAGGTGATGTGACATGTACTCATAGAGATCAGTGAATCTGCATTGCAGACACATTCCCTGCTCAGCGTGTCAGCAAGGTGTCCTTTGAAAGCAAGCCTCTGTCTCAGGTGATTAAAGATCCTGTCATGTTACATCTTCCAGAGCCAATAATTAAAACAGAAATATAAAGCAGGGTCTAATGAACTGCAGCTTGATGATTATTTCATCAATAAATACATAGCATTTACATCTATTTTTGACCCTAAGTTAATGCTTTGCTTGCACTTTTGGGATCTGTCAATTGTTGCATAGTGGCAAATAAGTCATCAAGAACAAGTATCTTAATTGTACTGTAGAGCTGCAAGTGTGTGTGTGTGTTTGTAATCATGTATATTATCACATAATTTCAAAGCGTTTACACTGGGGTAAAGAAGATGCACTCTATAAAACAGGAAAATCTTGTAATTTAGAGGTAATTGTGAGCATATCTACAGAACTACTATATTCCCTTTCAACTCAATTAAATTTGCCTTACTGAGCTGAAATGCCATGCAAGATATTACTATTTGAAGTAATCAAATTTTATAAGCTTTAATTAACCCTAGCCCTGGCTGATAGCAGTTATGTTCAGCATTCATTTTATGCATCCATTTATTCCTCCATGTGGACTCTGCAGTGCTCAAATCTTCCCCGTCCACACTGGTTTAAAAAACTAAAAAGCATAAGAATTAGTAAGATGCCTCATGCAAATCATTTATTATTAGCCTGTTGCTATATAACCTTGACCAGAACACTGTTTCCTGTGTTTAGAAAAGAAAGAGGTTAAGCTTAATTCTAAGGCCCTCCATGAGTCATTGTGACAAAAGTATTGACTTGGTGAAACAATTACATTGCTGTGCCTTGGAGCATGTGTTCAGCAACCCGTGGCATATTATAGCAGTGAGAAATTTTCTGCCTTCCATTTTACTTTGACTGTTAAGTGCACTGCATGTGTGTGGAGCTTCAAAAAGGAATTATATTTATTTTAAAGTCAAGGCTGCACTTAGCAGTAATGATAATGTCAAATTGATGCCTGAGTGGCAGTCTTCCAATGCCCAAAATATAAATTTTTCTGTTTTGGTAGGTGAGAAATGCTAATAATATGGCCATGGACAAATAAATGCAATTTTATGCTCAACATTTTATTCAGTGAAAGAGTGCATTATACACAAAACTCCTCATACCTATTAATTTTCAGTGCCAGTCTCAGCATGAATGCAGTGTCACCAACTAATCTATCAAAATAGCATTCTCTCTCATTCTGCATTTAAAGTTGGGCTGGTATGTTTAATTCAATGGGAATCATTTCAATAAGGCACTGGAGGGTGGCCTAGTAACTAGGCTGGTGACTTGGCTGGTGTTAGACATAATGAGTCCCTATCCTAATTAAGATCATTTTGTTCCCATGTTCTGTCATATTGTTCTGTAGTATTAGCACTTGTATATATAAGAAGGTCAAAGCCTGCATTACACACACACACACACACTATGGCTCATATTTTAGGGCATTGTCAAGCCTCAGGCAGAAAGCCAAACGCCAACCTGGATGAACGTGTCTGTTGCGCTAATAATGACAAGTCACATGAATTTTCATCTAAGGCCTTACATGTTGCGTACTGTATATTTTATTTTAAAATGCCAGTCTGTGAGCAGAAGCACATACAGCAACAATAACAGAAACATTAATCACACATGTTATATGACAGATTCAGGGGTTGACAACATTTATTCACCAAGAAGTGTCTGCCGCATTAATTAAACACTAAAATTAACCATGAAAAATTTGTGGAAATGATGCAAGAGAAGTGACAAGCTTAAACCTCTTAAGGATATCAAAAAGAATTGGCATAGACACACTACAACAGTGTGTTTATTCAGGAGTGACTGGTTACAGTATTAAATTGACAAATTTTATTGCACATTTGAAAAGGATTAATTGTAATAGAGAGGGACAAGTTCCTAAATTCCATATAATCTCTGCCTGTGTTCATTGTGATATATTCTCTATATTGTCTTTGCACTGCTCAAAACACCACAGAAATGAAGCCAATTGGCGCAGGCACACATGGTGTTTGAAAAAAGGAAAACAAGGGTTTGTAGTTGGCTCCGGTGTGTATGCTCTACGGCTAACATGGTGGCGTCATAAGGAGGGAAAGATAAGGGCGTTTTCACACGGCTGAGGGCTGTGAGAAGGCTTGGGAGTGATATGTGGTGACAGCACAGTGCCACACTGTTGACACAGCCTACATCTCCTGGGTACAGAGGGCGGGATCGCCCCAGGCTTGATTATTTACAGGCCTGCATGCCTTCAAAAAGTGTTCTGTGAGGACACCCCAAGAAACCCTCTTTTGCAGGGCCTTTTAATTGGATCAGAGCTATCATTTATTAATGGGACTGACTATATGCAAGTCTAGTTTTTTATGCCCCATGATTATTAATGGCTGCTGGATCAAAAGACTGATATGACCTGTATGATACTGCATGTCAGCCTGAAAGAGGAATACATTTCCATCACCAAATTGCAGGGGGATGGAGGGAGAATGTGCTGTTCACACAGCCAGGGAATGCTCAGGGTTTTTGGAGTACGTTGACCCTGTAAGACATGCATGGTAATTTCAGTGAAATCCCATAAAATATTGACTTGCATTGACTTGCATCATGCAGTGAGTTTGAATGGAGGGTAGACAGATCTATATTGAAGGTGCAACACTGTAAGTGTACTCCCAAAATCTTTGGGAAGTAAATTGTTTCAAACAATCATGAGTGAGATTGTTCAGAGTAAATTCATTGTTGAAGGTAATAGTACACAAGTCATTTACATCTGCTGTGTCTGAGATTGCCTGCTGACAATTATTCAAGCAATGTAAAATGAATGTTCGTACATTTTCAGCTGATTCTATTGTGTTGTCATTTGAGGTAACCTTTTCAGTGGTGCATTCATTCATTCTCATTGATTTAGAAGCTCAAAAAGTGAGAGTACACTTCAACAACTAAAGCATACTTAATGTGAGCTATGGAGAATTAACAAAATAATATCCATGCTCCAGGCAACAGCACTCTCACCTGCACAGACATTTACTAACATATCTGTCACTTTGAAATAGGATATGCAGGCTTCCAATACTATCCTGTAAGCTCATCATTGTCGCTCAGCACAACCAAATGAGATTTGACATTCTCTTGACTGCTTACTTCTTCAAATTAATTATTTATAACCTGGGTGGAAAAGTGTGTCAGAGTAGAATTTAATTGTCAAAGTCTCATTATGTAAAGGGCATTTTCTTGTCACTCAGTGGACTAAATTATATCCTTTTCAGGGCTGATCTTCAAAATGAGAATGTTTCACAGTGTAAAAAATAAAGTACCATTATTCTTTGGAAGTGTTCAACATAGTTTTGTGCTACATACATGATACATGACTGAAAAATTCAAGGAAAAAAATGTTAGGTTATACACTACACCCTACTGTATATACTGAGGTTGTCAACTGACTAAACATTTTCAGGAGGGGTTGAAATGCATCACTGTCAAATAGGGACCAACAAGGAAACAGTTTCCAGTCAAGTGCTGTCCCTATTAGTTAAAAATGAAGAGTGCATTGAGTACGCCACTGGTCCTCTTTAGAATGCCAGTGAGGATGATAACACCATACGTCAATCATTTTTATAAAAGATACATTAGGGTGACAATCACATCTTAAAAGGGAAAAATGAAAGCACTCATCTCTGACAAGCAAACCTTTCTTGGAACATGTTCTGAATGAATGTGTACACATGCCCATGAAGCGGCTATCAGTACATTTTTGTCCTGGAGCGCACCTTTTGTCACCAAATACAAGGCTGGTACAAACACATGTTTATATGTCCCTTACTGCTCTGTACCCTTTTTTTGTAGCAAAGCTTGAATGATTTTTTTGAACCATAAAGTTCAACATGATTGTTTGATGTGACAGATGTGAGAATAGGAGTAGGCGGACTTGACTGATGTTGAGCTCTCAACACTGTGCTATGATTGAGACTGGAATTACTGCTGTTGCAAAGAACGATCCCTTGCTCACTTGTGACTGATGTGCTTTGTGTGTTCATGTGAGTGTTTGTGTTGATCTGGGCATGGACACCTCTTTAAGGACGGAGTACACCGTATGCTAATTTATGCATCTACTCAGGGGTACTGCCCTCATGTGAATTGCATTTGAAATCATTCCAACCATGTTGCAAACAAATTTAAACATCTATAGGTCTCACTAGCGTAACATAACAGGTGTTTTATATATGGTCCGCCGTTGCATTTATCTTTTCCTACACTGGTGCTGTGCTGAGCTACAAGATGAAAGAGAACAGCTCGGACACACAATGACTGGGGGGGCTCTGTGTGTTGAGGCCTTAATGTGCTAATGAGATCAAACACGCAGTTTAACACAAGACTGTCAATCAAGCCTTTGGCATTTTGGCATCTGACAGCTGGGTCGTGTTTTCCTCTAAGGGACATGAGTTCTTTGGCCACATTGCATCATGGCTCTGTGAGCCTTAGAAAAAAGATTTGTTTTACAATATAATAAAAAAAACACTGAGATATGTGATGTTGTCCATTGAAGGTAATCAGTTTCTCTTTTCTGCAACTGTGTATAATGTGTTTACTACTTCTCTGGACTCAACCATTATCACCAAAATGTGTTTTCTAAAGTCATTTACTTGACACATAAGCGGTAACACAAATGGTTTTAGTGCCTCAGAAATAAAGCAAGTACAATTTAATTTTAATTTGTAAAATATATTCTTTTGTGGTGTTTTTCTTCCTTTCGGTTGCTCCCCTCAGGGGTCGCCACAGCGAAATACCAATGATTCGCATGTTTGATCTGGCATAGGTTTTTTACGGATGCCCGTGTTTTTAATCAACAAAATTTAAATTAATAAAGACATTTCTCTGAAATTCCTCATCCAAAACTTTTTACACAGAAGAGTTTTGTAATGTCAAACAGTTGCAGTTCATATGCACCACACAATTTATTAAGACTGGTAGATTAAAATTCTTATAATGAATATTGCCATGTGCCAAAACTTACTGCAAAATATGGAATGAGATGCTTCATGACATGAATCAACAACAAATTAGTAATAACATTGCACAGACAGGGGATTTGAATGCACTCTATTTCTACTGATTCAATTTTCTTTTTCTCAGTACTTTGTTTTTATGGCATGTGGCTTGTACGGCATTTTATTATCTGATTTTATCGTGTTTGTCTGCTTTTGTCTAATGGTATTTGAAACATGTACGTCATGATGGTTCGACCTTCTTAATTGCACACCAAGTCAATTCAAGGGTACAAATGAATTCACCTGAGCCTGAAAAGTCACTTTTTCTCAGAGACATGAATTTAGAATAACTTAATCATTTTTCATAGCATGTAGTCTGAAGTATAAAACAAACAGCATTTCTTTCTGTACTATTCAGATGTTTTTGAAAAAACATGCTAGGTTATACACTAGCATTTTTTAGCTGCTGAAGGTATGTTTTATAATCGTGCAGTATGTTGGATATACTGCAGATTGTGGCATGCCATTATTCAACAGATGAAATGAAAATCTCAATACATGGAATGTTGATCAAAAGGAATGAAAGTCTGAATGGAGTGAATAAAACTTAATTATAACTTCGCACAGTTCTGCTGAAATTAGTATACATTAAGGAACAGCAATCAACAATCTGAATTCAATATTATTTTTCTTTCTCTGTTATGTACTATCTATGTGTTACCCAGTTTAATAAGCATTTTTTTTTTAAATCCACATAAGATTTTCCTCAAGTTTGGCATCCCAACATGCTATTAGTGATATAAACATGTGGGTGGACACTAATCACACATTTATTTCACATATTATCAAACTTGCAATATACAGAGACAGAGCTAAGGGGACCTGTAGTGTAAAGTTAATTTACTAATCACAATTAGAATTAATTCCCAGAGCAGATTTGAGCATTTTAACCAAGATGCAAATGAAATCTGATCCTGACAGCAAAAGTTCTACTAAATCTAGAAGAATGTGCGTTTTATATATACAGTATATATAAATTCACTTCTCACCCTCCGCGGGTGGTTTCATCCTTTCAAGCTCGGGTCCTCTACCAGAGGCCTGGGAGCTTGAGGGTTCTGCGCAGTATCTTTGTTGTTCCTAG
>JAQQAE010016188.1:0-11831 GCA_029823295.1 Pseudamia nigra
TGAAAGGTCTGGAGTGAGTGGGTGGGAGGGGGGGGATGTCATGATGTCCACGGTGCCTTTTGTGATATTGGATTCCTCATCGGCATGCCTACCCTCCATTTCTTTCCCCCTTCCTGTCTCAGTTAACAGAACAGTGCCCGATTTGGCCACCAGCAACAACAAAAGAAAACAACTTCAAGAACGTAAATTAAACATACCCGCAGATGCTTTTGACTGAGTCTGTGTATATGTGAGCGTGTGAGGTCTGCAGGCCCCTGCAGGCTGCGTGAATAATTAACAGGGCCAGTGAGCGAGTCAGGGTACCAGGCTGGGTGTTTTGTTACCCCAGCCTCACTCAGCACTAGCATACAGCATTAGATAACCTATCCAATCTATCCGCCCGGCTTGTGTGCACGTGGGTATGCAGTTGGCCACTTTAGATGATTCTACCATTTGATACCTGCAAACTTCTTGCTGCTTGGTAACAATTCCCGACAGAAAGCCTATACATTCCCTATCAACCTGAGAGTGGCAGCATCAGCCGCTGAAACCAACATTAACCTTTCAAGTGAGAGGTTTTGAAATGTTCCACAAATAAATTTCAATCATCTCTGCAAACAAAACATGTCATTTTTATTCAGCATTAGTATTTTGTTTACATTGTTCTATTTACAACATGGACACACATGACAAGAAACCTGTGGAGTTTGTCCTTCAAAAATTAAAATAAGACCAAATATCTTAAAGTAAGTACAGACGCCCAACAACGAGGAAGAAGGAGAACAACAAAGCAAGCGTACACAGAATGTAGTATACACCAAGTTAAAATAAAAAAACAAAAACAAGCAAGTGCACTAGGAGAAATCTCCTACCTGATGAAATACAAATGACAAGAACAGGATCAAATAAGGCTGCAAAGTAAGCAAGCACAAACAACAGCGATGTGGACATTTAACTACTTGGTGTAGAATAACATTAATACTGACATAATAAAAATAGACACTTTCACTCATATTTTTCCTTTGTTCCAGACCCTGTTCATAGCTTGTGAAGTGCTTGCAGACACAAACACCATCCCATCAGCTGCAGCCACTATTTATGATGATGATGATGATGATAATGATGGTGATGAAGATTCAAGTATACAGTAATAGTCTGTTTTCAGCTGGGGTGGAGTGGTCTCACAGGCATTTTGAAAGCTCACAGAGAAAGGAAGAACATGAAGCTTTTTTTTTTTAAATTATTACACAGAATTTGTGAACAGACTGCTGTGTTGTTAAGTCCTCAGAAACAGACTTGTTAAGTGGTAGCATTTCTTGTGTTTGCTGTATTTGTCCATGTAATGAGGCTTAAATAATACGGTAAACAATCCTTTCCCTAGGATGCCAAGTCCTGTATGCAATTTGCAACTCTGACAACTATGTAGCTCTGTGTGGATATCGCATACTGACTGTGCAACAAGAAATGAATATGTAGACTGATGATTTAATAACAAGCAAACACCTGCCCTCTCTCTGAAATTTCAATTTGTAATATAGGTCCTGAAGTCTGACAAACTGTAAAGACACATTTCGCTTTGGTCTCCATGACTGTTTTGCTGGTGGGACCCATTACTATTAACTATAGTGAAGCGGGCCATTGTTATATCGTCACTCTTTCCTTCTCCTTACACCCCCCCCCCATCTGCATTAAGAATTTATATGGCATCTTAATGCTGGCAAGAAAGGAGAGACATACTGTATAAGATGATTAAGTAAAGGTACTGACGGAAATTCAATCTTCTTGAAAGAACACAACTGTTTGCATCACTACGGGCACACACAGAGTAGCAAAAAAGCCAGTGGTTATTTGTACACGACTGTCTACAAGTTAAAACAACCTTTACATTACCGGTCTAAAGCTGTACAGTGATGCAGAACACACGAGCACTAAAACACCTTACGTACCTGTACACATCAGTATTCAAGCATACTGCATACACAATATTTGCATTATAAAAAGGCCACTAAGAGAATGTGAATGATTCACATTCAAAGCTAATAAAATTACATTAGCTTAATCTGCCAAAAAAAAAAAACCAACACATCAAATGAAACCAAATAAAATTCCTCCCTCAACAGTTTAATTTAGAGTGTGCATTTGTAACATTATCCAACAAATAAATCATAGGGGAAGATGATGAATGGCAATAAAGGGATTTACTAATTAATAAGTAGATTAGCAACACAAAATTCATGTGAGAGACTGACAAAGCACATGAGCATAAATCACCGGACCAGATGAGACTGATCTGGCCCCGTCTATCCACAGTATTTGTGGAAGGTGTTACCTTCATGTCTTCTAATAGTGATATAATGATCATTTTCACACTGACAAGCCAAACAGATTTCAGCAGAGGTAGTTACGCCCCAGCCACAGCAACCTGTCAGCCCACTGACAATCAGACACAGCACCGCAAAGTGCAGCCACGGCCTGGCAATGTGAAAAGGTGGTACAATATTTTTTTTAGGTTTGAAAATAAGACCACCATGAATAGTGTGGATAATGCAAATATACAAAGCACAGACCCATACATGCTTACAATTAATGCTGCTGCCAGCTTTTACTTCAGCAATACAAGGACACGACAATGTGCTAGCATTAGTTTGGAGGTGGGAGTGTACTACCACTACAGTGTCACAATAACTGTTACATGTAATAAATTAAAAATAGCATCAAGGTTAAAAAGGACTATAATTAAAATGCTTTTGTACAGTAATAAATAGATGTGTCCTCTATTTACATTTTACCATACACTTATTGAGTTTGCAGTTAAAAACATTCAACCCTAAATATTTCATAACTTATTGTTTGTTGTTTTTATTCTGAGGATGAGGAGTTGGCGCTCAGAACGTGCCCGCTAGTAAGGAAGGCAGGAAGACAACAGAGAACATGTCGGAGAGAACTTACACATATAGAAACTATGTTCTCCACTGTGTCCTTCCTGTGTTTCTTCTTCGACAACTTTCCAGTTTGGTGTATTGCTGTAGCTGTTGCCATCAGAGTTTTCGGTAAATTTGTCTCAATGCACACATACACATACATCCACACATGCAAATACACACACAGATTTTGAGCACCCGATGCCTTGCTCTGTCCCTTCACAATGCATTGTGCATCCTTCTACAGGATCTTGCTTGACTGACTAGCAGTTGCCTCTCGACACAGACCTTAGACCAGCTTTGTATCCAATTTTTTTTTTTTAATTATAAAATCACTAAACCGAACGTAGAGCTGTGTCCTTGAGGCAACTTCTTTTTCATTCCTCTTGGCCATGCAAAACATTAATTCATCTTCTTCTCATTTTTTAAGGAGCCATTGCGTTTGTGTTTCCCATTGGCCATGCTCTCACTATGGCAATGTCCATTGGCCATGTTCCCATCATCCCTTGGAACACCTCCTCTTCTGCTTCGATCTCCAACCTTTTCCCTCAGCAATCGTACCAACCGGTACAGGGCAAAGGTTGCAAGAGCCACAGCAGCCCCAACAGTGACAATCACATCCAGCAGGAAGTACTGGTACAGGGAGACCTCATATACAGCAGAGCGCAAGTGGTTGGCACCTTGGTGACGAAGAATATAGCTGATCCAGTAGACAGCCCTGGTCACAGGGTGGCCCGGCTGATCTTTGTGAATGGTGGAAAGAAGACGTGCCTGCTGGCGGTACCTAAAAACAACACATATATTTACTGTAAGTTACCATAAGGAGGATATATTTTCTAGCATAACAATCAGCCATCTTTGTGTCCACTTTGCAAACATGTTAACCAGTCAATTGTCTTTACATTACTGCTATGGCCTCGCTGACATTATTTCACTGATACGTATTTAATGTTTGGTGTCACTAAAAATCTGTGAACCGTATGTAATATTTTGGACAAAGAAGAATCAATGAAATCAGTCAATGCTTTAATTCAGCGGTAGATGTTGACTTCACTTCATGCAAATTGGATCAGTGTGTCAGAAAATACACCTATGCACTTAAGAAAATGAGCCAGTCAGAGCATGCTGATGCTGTAAGTGGTCAGCAGATGGCACTGATAAACAGTAACCCAATTATACAAAGCATGACATGGAGCTCTAACCTGCTGTCTTTAATGATGCTGGTCAGGGCTGCGTAGAGGTCGTCCTCGGTCATGGTCTTCCAGTGAAGCATGATGCCCATGCCTTTGGCTGCCACACGAGTCATGGTGTCATAGTGGTCTCCAAACAGGGGTACGCCTACCACAGGTACCCCATGATACATTGCCTCATAGATGCTGTTCAGGCCGCCGTGGCTCAGGAAAGCCCTCGTGTTGGCATGGCCTAAGAGACAAGAATGGATGTTATTTTGGGCCATTATTCATTGTTGCTACTCCATTTACCAAGGTCGGCCTACCAAGCTGGAAAGAGTGTTCATAGTTAGAGGAAGAATGTATGGAATATGCTAATGTGTGTATGTTATGAGTGTGCCATGTCAAAAATCATATTCAACATAATTCCTCACTCAACTGACAGTACCAACAACCATATCATTAAGCGTGGTCTTCAGCTTTCCATTACGATTACCTGCTTAACTGAAACTCACATCAACCATCCAGACAGCATCATGACAATGATTTATCACGTGTCTGTTAAAACTGGGGTAAAAAGCAAATGTAAGAATGAGACTCAAGGAACCATATTGTGACACCAAAATTCATATCGATACAGCATATACAGTTTGCTGTACAGATATGAAATTGACTTGGATCAGATTCTGAGTCTACTGTAAACAAAGAATAATAAGTGAACAATTGAATTGAATACAGACATTTTCCTAAAAAAAAAAAAAATGTTGTTAGTCAGTTACCAGGCCTTTTGTCTCAACATTGGCTGGTTTTCCTTCAATGTCACAGGTCAGGAAAATTCAAAACGGCTCGTTTTTGCTGTTGTCCACCGTATGTGAATTTCTCAGGACTGACATTTCTGAGCAAGTTCACATTTTAAGCTTTTATTTTTCATCACAGTTTATGGAAACGTCAAAACTAAATAAAGATGCATTTCCACAGTACAAGACCTTTAGAATGATAATGAATAGATCACCTAGACTACAGAATATCTTTAATGTTACAATAATATGCCTTTAGTTTTTGGCGAACAAACCATTTTAAATGTGTGCGTCACATTTTTCCTCCAGATTCATTTGATTAGGCAACAGTCCAGATAATAAGTGCTGGAAAAGTTTCCAGAATGATTTTCCTGGATTAGCCTGATATAGCACCTTTCTAAAAACGTGGTTTATAAATTTCTTTACAAGATAAAAAAAATGACACCAAAACCAATTAATTAAAAGGACTGATAAAAAATAATAAAAAAAAATTTAAAAAAGGACCAATAACCATGTCATACAGTTCAAAATTAAAACAATTAAACAAGGAAAATCTCAAATGACGAAACAGGCCTCGGCATCCTGATGTCCTCTGTAGGGCTGTTCCACAGAGGGCGCCCTGATGCCAAATGCTCCATTACCTTTATTTTCCAATTTCGGACCGACACTAGAGCAGCATTTGTGGATCGCAGGGGGTCATTCCAGAAATACTGGGTTAAAAGATGTGAGACGTAATTAGGTGGTGAACAATTTAACGTGATACCCAGCAGAAAAATATGTTATGCTTGTTTTTTTCTTCTGTAAATGGACTTCTATGACTGAACTGTAAAGAAATGCATCTATGCTGATGCAAAAAATTGACAAACATCCAAGTATTTGGGTATTACAGGTGAAAGCTGGTGAAAATGGCTATGTCCATTTCCTGTCAATGACGTAAAGACACTGGCGTCTTGAAAACCTCTCAAACAACCTCGTGTCAATCAGCCTGACTCTGACACACCTCATTTTCTTAGATTCAAATTGAAGCAACAGCACTGTGTTTTGAAGAACACATACAAGGGTGGTGACTTATCCGGGTCAACATATTGGCCCTCATTTATCAAACGAGCATAGAAATCACTGCAGATTCAGGGATAAAAACCACTGTACGCCAGCCTTGATAAATCCAGCAGCTGAAAACAATCATTTCCATGTCACACCCTGAATGACTCTGTTCCTGGAGATGTGGAATACAACCAAGAGAAGGAACTTCTGACTTTGAAACGAAAACGACCAATTTAATCAGAAAACTCTAGAAAGGACCGAAATCAACAAGTAAAACTTCCAGTGAACTAAATTATACAAACGCACTGTATTTAAGCCTACAATTCATGTACCTGTTGGAATTATTAAACACAGGTTAAAAATAATAGCCATACATTAAACGTTGTGGAGGTGGTGAGCTGAATCCCAGCCTTACTGATCTAGACGGAGGAGTACGCAGCCCGGATAGTTTAGAACAGAACAGGTGAAGGAGACACACCACAGGCACCGACTGGACAATGGCAAAATAAATCAAATCCTGGCTGTATTTTTGTACCCTGTATTTACTTGTAGATGCTAGGTTATATCAGGAGTCAGCCAGCAGTGATCAGGTTTCAGTTAAACGACATTGAACCTGGACACAAAAAACCAGAACATCGCGTGCTGTGGGGGCAGCGCGTGTCCTCTGTCACTGCGGCTCGCAGGGCAGCTGGTGTTGGGCCACAGGCTCTTAAACTCTGGCAGGTTCTGAAGAAACAGATGTGTGGCACATCTAGCGGAGCTAGATCGGTCACTTCTATCCACTAACATGAAAGGAGAGAAGAAACGCTAAACTGAAACGCGCATCTGAAATATTTAATTAGATGTGTATTGTCTGCATTGTGGCTGTTGACAGATTCTCAAAATGGAAAAGAGGAAATATATTAGAACACCAGAAACCTGGTGACTCTACTCTGTACGACCAGTTTTCTGTCATACGATGGTTTGATAAATGAGGACAACTAATTGTAACATAAAACAGCACAGTGACACCACAACACAGGTGGCACAATCACTCTTGTAGTCAGGAAACTCTGGTAGGTTTGAGGGTAGTGCAAGGTTTCAGCTTCATGTGGAAACAGACGGTATAATGACACGTCAACAATGAGGAAATATTGTGAATGTAGCAGGCCTTTCTTAAATAATAAAACCACAACTAAAAATTCAAACTGTCACTTTCATTGTGTCAAATGCTTTGGTATAAGTGTCAGTGATTCTCCTGATGTCTGCTCTGGCCCCTGATCCACACCTGGACACTCAGCCAATCACTGCACTCAGTCTTTTTTTGAGACAGTTGTAAAGTTACACTTTAAAGCTTTAAATGTAATAAGCCATTTTTTGAGTATGTTCTGGCCGCTGCATTTTGGGTCAATTAAAGGAAAGTTAAAGGAATTTTTATTGCAGATGGAAAAAAGGTACTTACAGTAGTTCAGCTGTCATGAAATAAAAATCATACAAGTGCACTGTGTGTGTCTCTTGTGAATACAAAATGTCTTATTTCTGCTGCGTCATGCTGCAAGTGAAGCTGAAATATCTGGCCTGACAGGCTGCAGTGTTGCTTTTGTGACAAGAGGCAGAGTTTGTGCAAATGACAAAGTTATTAGAGCTGTCAGTCACTTGTTATTGTAATCCATTCTCAAATAACACGTGATTGGTCAAAATGTTTCAATCATAGGCTACAATTTCCAATACCTTGGAGCAGAGTCAATAGAAGGGGTGGAAGTCTCCATTACTCTCAAACAACTTCAAATATGATATGCTGAACCATTATTGACATTTTTGATTTTATGAAAATTTTACACTGTGATAAATCCGCAAATTAAATGTCTGAGTTGAGAGTCAAATGTATGCGTGTCAAAAACTGTAGTAATGTCAGTAGATAACTTTACATCAGTAATAAACGTGTTTGTGTGGTATTTATGTGCTAGTAAGTTAATGAATAAACTGTTTATACTCCTGCCCAAATTATCTTATTCATGTGTTCATTTGTCTCTGTATGTGAAGGATTTGCTCCTCCATCACTGCTTTCCTCGCAGTCTGAACAATTCAACCAGTTTTCCCAACAAGGATGTTGTTAAGTCTTATATGTAATGTGTTCATTAATTACCATGCAGGCGCTCTCTCTCAGCAAACCGCACATGTCCTGTGATCCACATACATGCACCATTTTCACAGATATGCAAGGCACATCTGCTCAGCCACAACAGACGTAGTCACAATAGAACTCTCACCCAACCACATGACGCTGACCTGACTGCAGCGGAACACACCATATCTGCTCCCAGCATCGGAAGCTCGCATGCACATTTCTCAGCCAATCATAGGCATCGAGCACATGGCTTATCCCATGCATGGCTACTTCCTGTTACTTTCAGACATAAGAGACACTACATACTGCATCTCACTAGGAGAATTGTGCAGGCTGCTAACAGAGACAGCACAACCTTTCATCTGTGCAACCCTTCTCTTGCGCAATAAATCACAGCCATGCATAAATTGAATCCAGTCTGATTACCATTCTTGCCTGTTCCACCGCGTTTTCCATGACAATACTTGGTGTCAGGAAGTGGGATGTTTGATTGTTGCCCCGGTCAGCAAACGGGGGTCTGGCCTCCTTGAAGACAGAGAACTTCAATCTCAACCATCAATGATTGATGATGAGGAACAGTTTCTCTGACTAGTGAAACGACACTTCCATCCAAAAGAACCAAAAGTTAAGTATCATTCCTTTTTATTAATCTTAAAATTACATTAAATGTAATGCCTACTGTTATAAAAATGTGGTGGCAAAGATATGACCGTCGTTAAATAAGCATTTTCCAAAAAAGAAAACATTTGGAGAAGACAAATTGGCAAATGTGTCTCATATGATGTAATATACATTTCTGAAGTTTCTTTTAGTGATTTTTACATTGTTCATGGCAATATGTATGCTTTTACATTGTTCAATATGATAAGAGTAAGACACTTCATGACACCACATATCTCATAACTGGACTGGAGTTTTACTGTAGGTTCATTTCTTTATCGTGGGGAATTAACGCTGTGTGTACACTGGTTATGTGTGTGTGTGCACTGGAGAAATCCAGCCAGAGTAAAAAGCACACTGTATGACATACTTATATCGTCTTAACAGTTTAGTGCAGCCCAAGTCGTCATGGTTGGAAGATTAATGCACCTTAAAAAGGGTATTAAAAATACAGTATCAGCCTTTGCTCGTCTCGTATTTTCTGTGTAGATTATACGATTGTTATAGCAGTAATCAGATGTTTTTCCAGCATAAAACGCTCATCCCGGTAAGATGGGAATGTAAAATTCAAAAGTCCCACCGTACAATGACTGTGGTCCAAGATGGACAATGGGGATACATGCCAACCACTGCAGGAAGGTTCCAGGCCCGGGGAACCCACCCCCAGTCTCCGAGGCCCCTCCCAAGGTTCCCTCATCTCAAAAGAGAGATTCCACTGACAAAGTGGGGAAATAAGCATTCTGCTCCATCACATGGTGTCAAACCACCAAAAAGAGTAGACTACAAAAAAAAAAAAAAAAAAAAAAGCGCTCCACTCCAACAGCCAAGCCAGAACATGCCCCCCCCAGTGCCACCCAGCTCCAATGTTGGAAAGTTTGCCTGATCACCAGTGGTGATTTGAAGAGTGGTATGAAGAAATGTGGCCCATACTGTTCTTACAAAGCATAATAATCCCTGGGCAGTGACATGTTTACTCCTTGCAATAACACGCCTTCCCCTAATTTTGTGTGCAACTTTGCACCTTGCACCTACAGGCCCCTCACACAAGGGTTTGCTGGTTGATACCTAATTATGTAAATGATCCCAGCTCATCCCTGACATACACATTCCTTTGCCAGGTCGCTTGCGAGTGACTGAAGACAACCAACCCCCCACACGTACACTGATAAGCAGATGCCGTGGCTGGAGACGCTGTTGGGTCAACATCACCCGCGACCTGATCGACACTGCTCTGAACTCTCTAATTATGTTCATTGTATTCTGGTTGCAACTGCATTTTTTTCTGTCTGTACTCAAAACCTTTGCAGTATGGCTCTTTCATGTACCACACTTGCTCCCAAAGCTCTCATCCACTGCTCACATACACCTCTTACAAACTGAAAGTATCACACACACATCACTTACTTGACACATACACCCACATTAAAACATCCTGCCACATGCCCTTGGAGCTTAACCCGAGAACAAAATTCATTCCAGGAAGGCATGAGCCACAAAACATCACCATGCTGGTAAACACCACCGACTGCCATCCTCGACCTTTGCACTTATTTCAAATATGACAGTCTCGCAGCCTTGGAATGGGCCACCCTCTCAGTCTGCTACATGCCAATAAACCATGGATTACAATGCCCTCCAAACTGTTGGAACAGGGAGGCCAATTCCTTTATTTTTGTTGTACACTGAAGACATTTGGGTTTGACATTAAACACCGACTATGAAACAAAAGATCAGTATTTCAGTTTGTATTTCCAGGTATTTACATCAAAATCGGTTGAACAATTTAGAGAACTAAGCCATTTTTCAAGTGAGCAAAAGTAATCTCTAGTCAATCTCTAGACTGAAATCCTATTGAACATGCATTTTACCTGCTAAAGAGGAGACTGAAGAGGGAAAGTCCCCAAAACAAACAACAATTGAAAGAGACTGCAGTGAAACCCTGGAAAAGCATCACAAAGAAGAATGCAAAAGTTTGATGATGTCAATGGGTTGCAGGCTTAATGCAATTAGTTGCAAGCAAAGGATTTGCAACTAAATATTAAGTATCAATCACTTAAACGTATTGCAACGTCTCTCAAAGCAGATGGTGTCTCACTTTAAAGATGGCTTTATTGCTGAACCAACACTCACAAAAAATGCCTTTAAGCATGAACAGGCAACTAATAATGGCTTTATCTCACCGGCACACACACAGGAAAGTGGCACACTTCACTACCGCATGACGCACATATTTCACTCACACACACACCAGCATATGTGGCCCTCATTGTGCTCATCTTAAAGAGATAGTAACAACAGTAGTGCAGAACAGCAACGTACTGTAACATAACAAGCACGTTCATCCCTTAAGGGTCATTACAGTATTTTGTTCCTATACTTTTGCTCACCAAAAATTTTGGTGTTTTCGTTACAAATGATGCCATCTTCTAAGTTCTTTAACCAATTTTGATGTAAATGTCAGGAAATAAAATCTGAAATACTGATCTTTTGTCTTATATTCATCGTTTAGTGTCAAACCCTAATCTTTTCAGTGTACAGCAGAACTACAGAAATTGGCTTCGCTGTTTCAATCGTTTCGGAGGGCACTGTATGTGCAACCTGGTCAAAAGTAATCTGGCAACCACACCATCTGTCATGGGTTTAAAAAGTCTGCAATGATAAAACTGATTTAACCAGCCGTCTTTCCATTCAAAAGATAAATTCCTTCTCTCCGGCTGTGTTGCTTACATTAAAAAAACGCACACAGAACAGACAGAGCTACTACCCTGTGCTTACATTTCAGGACAGGACCCATGTGGCAAATTCTTTCTAGACATTGTCTACACTGATGCCACACAAACTACATTCACACATAAGATCACTGAACTCGAACTCTCCTTTGTGTGTCCTGACACCCCCTTTGCTAAACCCATGAATGTGCATAACCTGTGGTTTTTCCACCATGCTTCAATTTTACAAACAGGCTGAATTTAATGCTTCCTGCTACATATATTCCCTACGGCCCCACTGTCAGATACCACCTTGCCGCTCAAACCTCGACCACTAAACACCACAGAACTCACCTGCACCCTCATGGCCATTACACTCCTGATCAAAATTTTAAGACCAGTTGAAAAATTGCAAGAATGTACATTTTGCACTGTTGGATCTTAAG
>JAQQAE010016189.1:0-11830 GCA_029823295.1 Pseudamia nigra
ATGAGTTTGAATGTAACTGGTTAAATCCGAACACAGCCACATCCCCAGTTATAACAGGGTGTGCACACTTGTGCAACTTCATTATCTCAGTTATTTATTTTTAATTCACCTCCCTGAAAGATTTCAGTTTGCTTTTCAATTGCGTTGCAGAGGTTATAGGTCACATTAAAGGTGGAAAAAGTTGTGAACTTATTTATCTTGGTGTCACCTTTTTACAGTAACTCACAAAAACCTGGCATTTGAACAGCGGTGTGTAGACTTTTGAGATCCACTGTATATGGTGATTTGGGCAAAGACTGGGTTTATTTTTACACTTGCTGATTATTACTTCATGCTTTTTGTTTTGTTTTTTTTATGCTTTATGTTGTTTTTATTTTAAATCATTTTTTTTTAACATCATTGTTTTTTACTCTGTTTTATTGGAGTTTGCCATGTTTTCATGTGTGCATAATGTGTATTTTGAATGTACCACCTGTAAAGAGTGACTGAGCATTTGTCACACAGGAAATGTATTCAATCTGCAGATGTTGTTTCTGCTTTAAAATGATCTCTTCAAACATATTTTGTTGCATTGTGTCTGACAGGCATATTTGTTTTTAATTTTGGTGTATTGATGTGATTATAACAGAGGTGTTTTTAAGTGTCTGTAAACCTAATTTCTTTTCACCCCCTAAGAATGTAGAGTATTACTTTCAGAAATTTGCTAGATTTTAGCTTTTACACACAGTGATTTCACAAAGGGTGAAAAGGCTAAAAATTTTCATCCTCATGGTGTCCGTCTGTGTGAATGAGCCTTTGCTGACAGTCTGAACTGAATCTTCAAGTCCAGCAGTCGAAGAAGTACTTAGATCATCTGTGATTTTAGGAGCCCTACTGTAAGCCACCAGGAGCCTCAGAAAGGCCTTGAAGATGCATTTGAACTGAGGTTTACCAAACAAAATAATCCACAAAAAGATTAGAAATGAACAGAATATTCAAAAGAAGTTGAAAAAACAAAAAATGAAAATAACAAAATAATTGGGGAAAGGAACAAAACTGGTCAAAAGTGACAAAACTGCACTACGAAAGGAACAAAATGCATAATTGTCAGATACAGAAGGAAAAAGAAATCAACACAAAGCATTTTTTTCCAAACTATGACAAAAAATGAATAAAATCACCAAAACAAACATACCTGAACATGGGACAAAATAACACCCCAAAAAGTAACAAAATAATCAAGAAAATAAATGAATGTAAATATGGAATACTTTGGCAATCTGATTTTTTTATCAGTCATTCATCATTTGTCCTTGCAACACCACAAACACACAGAAAATTTAGCCAAAAAAAAAACATAGTGATTCAGAATGCTTATATTTACAAGGGTTGAGGAAAATGGCTACTGTAAGGTAGTAAATAAAGCTGTAGACATGAAACTGACGCCACAATGTAGTGGAAAGTCTGCTGATTCAGTAATGTGCCCATGGATTTCATGATTTGACGAGCTAGATCCAGAAGAAAACCGCCAATATGGAAATATTGTTTTTTGATGAATAACTGTTGAAGTAATAATGATATGTATGTGATTCGAAATGCTAATGGTAACTTTTCATGTCCAAAGAATCCAATAATGAGGGTTGAAGACATTTAAGAATATTACTTTTGGTGCAATAACATTATGAGGTAAATGAGCATAGGTTGAAATGATAATGTCAGGTTTTCACTAGGAAGAGAAACTGAGCTACGTTGGCGGAGGTCTGCTCTCTCTGTGCGCTTTCAAATTACAAATGAAAATGTTTGGGATCAGCTGCCCCTTAAGCTTTGATACTAGAATTACCCTGAATTATAAGCTTATATTCTATAACCCTGTTGAGCATTTTGATGACGATGAAATGTCTGCTGAAGAAGAATGTCTGAAAAAGGTTTACTGGGTCTGCTCAGGGTGTTTATTTGCATCACAGAGCAGAATTGGAAGTTAATTGCTTAATTATAGCATGCAGTGCACCTGTTTGGAAGCATCTGCATTTGTAACATTTCTCCTCTCATGTGATTAGGATTTTCCTTTAATTTGTTAATCACCTGAGTGTGCAAACACAAATGTGGCTGTTAAGAATAACTGCAACATAGTTGCATTTGTGAGTCTGTATACTGGCTGTGGTTCAGTGCCAGCTGCTACACCTATAAGCACCTGTGGCCAAGACTGACACATTACATGGGGTGATGATGATGAAATGGTGTGCCCTGCCCTGCCCTGGATTAAAGCTGTGCATAGCTCATGATTCTGTGTCATATTGTAATCCTTGTCCTGGCAAATAAATACACAGCATCAGGTGTGTTTGTGATCCTATGAGAATATGTGTCTTTGCAGTTCAGTAAACAGCAGCACCGCTCACGACTGAACTGGACCTTGACAGACAAGAACGAAACCTGCACATGACATTGTGCACGTGTTGCTGGACTTTGACTCCTGGCTGTACCGGCACTGACTCAAGGATACAGAGACTGACTTACCAATCTGCACACACTGCAAACAAGCACAAAGAAAATCTGACACAGAAAGTGCTCCAGCTCACCCTGTGTACATCCTCCTCAAACACGGATTCATGGACGCTGCATGCGAAGAGCGCCGTAGGGAGGTCGCTCAGGTCCATCATTTCCTCCACCCCGCCATCCTGATCTGCCTCTCCAAAGACCATGTCCTCTTCCTCCTCCTCATCCTCTTCGGGGTCACTGCTGTAGGTCTCAGAGCCATTGCTCCATGCTTTGGAGTTTTCTCGCAGCATTTTAAAGCTTCAGGAGGCTGGAGACAGGCAGACGGGACCACAGACACAGCGAGAGATCCAACTGGAGAGTCAGGAGGTTAACACACAAGCACAATTTTGTCAAAAAAGCCTGGTTAGGGCATTACTAGTGGGTATGGGTGATAAGTTGGCAATTGTCATTATTTGTTTATTTATAAGCTTTTATTTTATAGTGTAATATTTAATGATGATGATTTACTAAATAAATGTTTTTTTGTCTCTATAATGATAAGAACTCGCTTCTTTTTCAAGAAATTGCTTGTTTCTTCATTTCTCATTCTCATCGTACGTCTCAAAATGAACAAAACAATCAACATAATCAATAAGCAATTACCCACAAAAAATTAATATGATTTACAAAATATTAAAGGAAATAAACAAAACGTCAGTCAAAATGAAGAAAATTATCCACAAAATTAACATAAATTAACCTAATATGAGCCAAATAATCAAGAAAATAAAAATGATTAACAAAATGAACAAAAAACATCCATAGAAATAATCAAAATACTCAAGAAACCAAAAAAAAATTGAACACAATAACAGACAAAATGAACACAATAATCCTCACAGGACCTCCAAATCTGACGCTGCGGTTGTCATTTGGAAAGGGATGGGTTCCTGCCCCATGTGGAAGAGTTTAATTATCTTGGGGTCTTGTTTACAAGTGAGGGAAGGATGGAGCATGAGGTCAACAGCAGTAATGCAGATTCTGTACCAG
Organism: Pseudamia nigra; assembly: GCA_029823295.1. Taxonomy (NCBI): domain Eukaryota; kingdom Metazoa; phylum Chordata; class Actinopteri; order Kurtiformes; family Apogonidae; genus Pseudamia; species Pseudamia nigra. The sequence goes on from JAQQAE010016189.1 coordinate 3,505, forward strand.
TCTGTTGTGGTTAATTTACCGCCTGATCAACGCTCCTACCCTCAAGTACTGTATGATAAAGAGCTCTGAGTCGTGACTGAAAGAATAAGATCAAGCGGTGGAAATTAGTTTCCTTGGAGATGGGGTGAGAAGCTTGGCCATTTGGGAGAAGCTCAGAGTAGAACCACTGCTCTTCCATATCCAGAGGAGCCAGTTCAGTGTGTCGTACACTGGGAGGAGGCCCAGGGGCAGACACAGGACATGCTGGAGGGATTATGTGCAATCACATAACAGTGCAACAGACAGATAACAATCATGGAACAGTGCAACAAGAGTATCATTGATATTTTATGTGCAATTACTGTTTTCTGTTTTCTACTGATTGCTACTTTTACTATTTATCTGCATTTTTACCATTATTTAATACCACCATTGGGTATTTTTAAAGTGCAGTGAAGTGGTATGCTCCGCCAATCTCTTTGTGTAACTGTGTCCAATGACAATAAAAACTTATCTATCTTGTTTTATCTGATCTGATCTTATCTATGTCTTACGGATGGTAGAGACTAAAAAGTTTTGTTTCTACACTTCAAAACTGAAAACGTGAAAAGAACAACAAGAAACAAAATTAACATAAAATGACCAAAATACTCAAGAATCTTAACGTAAAGAATTAAAAAGAGCAGAAATTAATAAAAATAAACCAAGAAAATAATAACAAAGACAAAATAAGAGAGCAAAGGAAAATATAATCAACATATTGAACAAGAATGAGTCACATAATCAACAAAATGAATACATATCAAATATATAATGTATGTATATGCAAAATGAATTTAAAAAATTAACAAAATAATCAACAAAATGAATTAATAATAAACAAAAGTCACCAAAAACAAATAGAAATAACCTAACTAATCAACCAAGTGAATAAAAATAAATATAAGAATCAAGACAAAAAATAAAAATAAACAAAATAGTCAACAAAAGCATGTAAAAATATCAAAATAATACACCACATGAATAAATATAAACATACCATAACAAATCAACAACAGGAATCCACAATGAACAAAAATAATAAAGAACATGACATGACAAAAAAGAACAAAATAACTCAACAAAATGAATAAAAATGAAGAGAACAATCAACAGAACTATAAAATTAATCAAATAATCAAGAAAATAAATAAGAATGTACAAAATAATCAAGATGTAATACAAGTCAACAAAAATAATTTAAAAATCAACAACATAAATTAGAAATTTGCAAAAACGTAATAAGTATTAACTACATTGATAAGAATGACCAAAACAATTAACAACTCTGGGAAAGACAGCGTTCTATTTTACCTTTCTGCACAGGATTTGATTTTAATATTTTGGGTATAGAGTGACATCTAGTGGCTCGTAAAGCAAATCATGCCTATGATTTAAACTTTAATCACACTAATGTCCAGGAATTTAATGGCATCTTTAATATTTTTAATAAATACTGTGTATGTGTGTGTGTGCGTGTGTGTGTGTGTGGGGGGGGGGGGGTTGCAGAACCAGGACTCCAATATAATTTAAAATGTGGGGGAAAGTCCACGCATGCGCAGTGACACCAAAATGACAGGTCTACAAGGCCGTGGAGGATCGTGATATCAAAATTTGCATTGCGTGTACAGTCTAAGGAAACCCCGACATATTACGTAAAAAAAACTCCTGTAAAATTAATGCACAATCACACCAACATGTCTTCACCTGAAAACACTGTATGTCTTTTATTTTTATGCAGCACTGAAAGGGAAATTCACACCTAATTTCTATCAGATTGATAGAAATACACAGAGAGGGAAGGTTACTAAGAGCTGTTTACAGTTTCCAATTTAAATGCTAGAAACATAGCATGTCTTTCTGCTTCACTCACCTCACTAGTGTCAGTAAAATCCGCCGATACGAGCCATTTCACGCGGAATAAAAGCGGGATTGTCGGCCGGGTTTGTTTTGCTCAAACAGTGTGAAGCCCCTGTTGTTTTGGAGGCTGTTTCTCACACGCGTCGCTGTTTGTTTTTTATGGATTATTGGACACTTTATCTGATGCAGCCTAGTCCAGCGCCAGGGACCCGCACGGGCAGCCAATGGAAAGCCGCGCGAGCCTGGAAGCAGCCAATCAGGACCCAGCGAGGGGAGGATGCTGAGCGTCAAGATGGGTGGCGATCAAGCAGGCAAAAGTGGCCCAGGCGGAGATGAAACGTGAGATTTAATTCAGAAAGGAATGGACTCAAAGAGAAGCAGCATGATGGAAATAAATGACGATCAATGAGACACAAACACTACTCAAGGAAATCTATTACTTTATGATCATAACAACTCAAGTTATACAAAGTGTCTCATAAAAACCTACTCAAGTAATGATTGTAACATTGAATTTGTTACAGTGTAATACACTGTTGCCCATAAAGTTGGAGTCATTTGTTTTCAGACACATTCCTCTTTTTATACAGTTTATCAAGAATTAATCACATTATCATAATCATTTCATGAGAGGAAATAAAATATATTTTATTCCAACTTTATGGGCAACAGTTGTATATTGAGAGCAAACAGGTTATTTGTCCCACAGATAAAAACAATTGAAAGAGCACATTAACAGTCATCATTAAAGTGACAGATACACTGTTTACTGTTAAACATAAAGGGAAAAAACTTCATTTGCTCAAGATGTGCTTTTTGTAAGATTTGTTGCTTATTTTGTTGATTTTTTAAAATCAATTTTGTATGTTATATTGTTCTTCTATTCATTTACATGATTATTTTGTTCATTTTTTATTACTTTACTGATTGGTGTATAATTAACGAAATTAACAAAAAACAAACAGGTGGATATTGACATCATGATCCCATATCTGCAGTGACATGTGAGTTGTAGCTTGAAAATGGCTGAGCCACTTTACTTGAAACTTTTTTTTTTCAAACATAACGTCCTAAACAATTTAGGGAACATACCTGAACAGCAGAAATAATACAGCTAACAATGGAGAAATGAGAAGAGGTACAAACAGTCAGCAAACTGGCTACCGGTTAAGTTACTTGAAATGCAGCATGTTATTGATGATGTAAAGGCCTACTACATAGGCAGCACAATCGTTTTTTGATGGAGAACGCCACTGATTGTCTCAAGAAAAGTGAAAATGTGTTAACTTGACAGTGTCTGAACCGTTTGACTTGAATCTTGGTGTTTGACCATAATCAAATTTCAAATCTACTAACCTTTGGGTGGTGCTACTGCTTGTGGAACAGAAGGTGAGTGCTTGAAAACAGAAAATATGCAAGTGCTTGAAAGTGGATGAAATAATTTAATTGAAAATTCCCACAGTTATTGACACTACTAGATTTCCATCCTGTCAACTTTTGGGATAAGTGGCACCACTTCTTTTCAATGGGAGGCAGTACTGCTTGTAATCAATAAATAAGCAGTATTTTGAAAGTGGCTGAACTAATGAATATGAACTTGCCATGATTATTGACTACATGACTATCTCTATCCTTTGAACTTTTGAAATAAATGGCTCTATTGCTTTTTGATAAGGGGCATTACTGCTTATAACAAGGAAAGGCGCAATATCTTGAACCTTTTTTAAATTGAATTACTTCAAGCTTGCCATGTTTGACCACTATAGTATAATGTCCTGTCAACTTTTGGGACAGGTGATGCCCTCCTTTGCAAGAAAAGTCAGGATAGCTTGAAAGTGCCTGAACCAATTTCACTGAAACATGCCACGTTATTGACCACTTAAACATCTCCATCCAACCAAATTTTGCCATAGGTGGCGTTACTGCTTGAAACTACCATTTGAAATACCCCACACAATTCTCCATTCAGTGACCGCTGTCTATGTGATCATGGGTGATCAAACAACCTCTAGTTAAATCTTAATTTTATAAACCAGGAGCTCCTGCTGAACTCCCATAGTAAATGAGACTGAAACAGCATCCCGTCTGTCTCCTCTGTCTCTCTCATCATGTGTATCCTCTCTCTGACTTGGATTACAGTCTGCGACACACTCTCCTGTGTGAGACACAGGATTTTAATTTCATGACTGACAATCGTCATATTATGTTTCATGATCAATATTTTTGTTTGGAGCACATCTTCTGCAGTTTTATAAGCGATGTGGCCATACTGTCCTCTATTATTTTGTTTTCTCTGCTTTCACAGTATCTTTCAGTCTGCTGCTGAAGGCAGCTTGGAGCAAATTGTGCTTTTTCTTCCAAAAATCTTTGGGAACTGCCTTTTTGAAGATGGAGTGTTTGCTGCAGAGATTCTTCTTATGGTTCTCCATGATCTCGTCTTTATTTTATTTTTTTCTGCCTTCATTGTCTAGCTGCTCCTGGATGCTTTCAGACATCTTCAATATGCTTTTCAAACTGGTGGTCTTTTTTGAGCACAAAAGTGTTTTTATTGAGGAGTTCTGTGTGGCTGCTGTTTTTCTAGGCTGAGTCCATTGTAGTACAGCATCAACAGTATCTGCATCAGGCTCATTGATCGAGTATCTTGTTGTGCAGTACTGCAATTTCCCAAATATATAAAATTGGATTATAAGCCTAGTATTTAGTTCAATATACTGTACAACTGAAAGTATATCTTCTGTTTGGCTAAATCGTGCTTGTGCAAAACACACCGTTTTACACATTGACACCATTTGAAACTAATTCTGACTTTATCAAACTGCCTGAAAATGTATGCAGTATGCGTTCAATCAATCAATCAATCAAACTTTATTTATATAGCACCAATCATAATCTCTAGATTATTTCTAGGCGCTTTACAATTCAAGGCCGAAATCTTATGACTACATTGGTGATTCATAAAGAAACATAAATTCACTAGTTCTGTCCATGCAGTAAATAAAGAGAAAGCTGCACACTATGAAAAGGGAGTCAAGCTAACACAGAAACAACATAGCTCAGTTATTTTCCGCACTATAAGGCGCACCTGATTATAAAAACAAAACAAAATTCAAAATAGCATTTTTGGGGGGTGCGCCTTATAATCCGGTGCGCCTTATAGTACGGTAATGGGATTGAAAATACCCAACCTTGCAGCTGACAAACTGCAGGTTTTTGATTTAAACCTGCTGCATCAAAGAACTTAGAAAACAAAGAGATAAGGAGAAAATAATTGCAAAAGAGCAGCTTTTCTCATTGGTCTTACTCAATGAACATGAGGTAAGTTGCAAGATATTTTAAGCTGAATACCTGAAGGCCAATGCTAAGCTTGACAGTATGATTACATGTAGTATACCTGTTGAGTTCAGTATTAGATTGTATAAGTTTATTATCAAACTCAGAGCTGCTCAGTCAACTGCACATAAAACACAAACACAAGTCAAACAGTTCTGACATACACTCACTGGTCACTTTATTAGGTACACCTGGCCAGCACCGAGGTGGACCTCATAGCTATCACAAGATAGTGCACGGTCATCACAAAGGGATGGGCCTGTTCAGCAGGAATACTCATGCAGGCTGTGGCATTTAAACAATGCACAGTTAAGACTAATGGTTCCAAAATGTGCCACCACTAACAGCCTGAAGAGGTGATACGAGGTAGGATGGATCCATGCTTTCATGCTGTTTATGCCAATCATAACAAAACATCCACATCACACAGTAGTTTGAGAATCACTAGACAAAGCAACATTTTTCCAGACTTCTATTGGCCACTTCTGCTGAGTCCATGTGAATTGTAGACTTATTTTCTTAACTAACAGGAGTGTCATAATGTGTGATCTGCTGCTGTTGTCCATTTGTTTCAAAATTTGTCACTGTTGTCTTTCCATCAGCCTGTGTGCGAAAATCCCAGTTGTACGGCAGTTTGTGAAATACTCTGAAGATTTTCTTTCCTATTAAAGGAAGTTTTTCCTCCCCTCTGCCACCCTAGGCTTGCTCTCAGAGGTTTTGTTGGGTTTTCTCTCCATATAGTCTTGAGGTCTCAGCCTTGAATTGTGAAGCGCCAAGAGATTATCTTGGATTATGATTGGCACTATACAAATACAATTAAATTAAATTGAATTAGCATAGTTCCACATTAACTGAGAGATAGTCATTTCTGCTGGAGCCAGTAGTACATTTTAGATTAAAGATGAGTTACTTTTGCTCTTCCTTTTCCCAGCTTCTGTATTGAGTATCACTGGCAGCAGAGTGTCACCCAATGCACACACATACTGTATCAACATGCAACACAAGGGATCATCAAACCAAACAATGCAAAGGCCCTCTTCAAGAGTAAATTTAAAAATTTTAGCAAAAAAAAAGTGAATTTACAGTCAATTTTTGCATCAGAACAGGAAAAAACAGACACCAGAAGCTGAAGAGCATGTGTCCCTAAAAACTAACCATACTTTTAAAATTCTGACTTTTCAAGGCTATTCATAGCTGTAAGACCCTTGATCCCTGTAACCAATCAAAATTTAATTTAGACCATTCATTTCTAGGTGGATCAGAAACAAACTCAGCATCTTTAGGCTCATTTATTCATTTGACATCATCATCATCATGAGGCTAAAAGAGCAGAGTAAACATGACTTCAATGACTTGAGCCCCAAACACAGTTAAGGCATAGGTTGATAAGTAGTTTACAGTACTTTCTGAATGTTCCAGAGTCACACATTATTTACAGTGTGCTTCATTTCCCTTCTATTCAAACATTTATTTTATCTAAGGATCCAGATGATTAATAAAACAAACAACAGCTACACTATTTTATAGCTGCTACTTACAGTGACTCACCTACTGTACATAAGTTATATACAGCCCTATGGTTATTTGGACAGTGTCAAGGTACATTTCAAGGCACATTTAAAGAAAGAGGAATCAATAAATACAATAAGTTAAAATTGTGCTCATTGTTTGGTCACGTCAGACAATGGAGTCATACAAGGAAGTGAACCATGACGGAGTAAAGACAAGTTAAAGGCAGATATTTGAAACTGCTGCAAAGTCAAAATGTTCATTGGCAAGTTTTCTGCAGCTCCTTCAGATCGTTTGTTGTAAAAAATCCAGTGGAAGAACAGGTGATAATACAATTTCCATATTCTCACTGATGGAAAGACGAGAAAAATGGCCTAACAGTCATTAAAGTCAGCTCTCAAAACAATGCACAGGCCTGTGTGTCACATCCTGTAGATTAAGGTCCCTTTGGTTCACTTTAGGAATGAACAGTGGTGTTGACATCTCTTACCTGGTTTAAGGACTTGAAAATGAAGGCATGTATAAAGGAGTAACACTAAGAAACCCATGGATCTTCATTTTCCTCTATACCACAGCATCATTGCTGGAGGTCTTCAGATGTTTCAATGCTTGTTTTAGTCTTCCTTCAGGTCAATGTGAGCCACATTAGGTGATACACAGTCAATGGATTGGTGTTCCTGGTTTGTAGGAAGCGGCGCGGCAGCCACACCGTCGTTGTTGACCAGAGCGCCGTAGGAGAACGAACCGTTGTAGTCCGGCTGAACAATCGAGCCCTTGTCGTGAATAGTGGGAATTCCTGATGAGATAGAAGAGAGGTGTTAAAAGACAATTGACTCCTATTATTGACATTTACTCCTTCAGTAGTCCCCCCCCCCAAAAAAAAATCTGAATAACGGTTTTGTGGAATACTTTTTACTCAGTTACATTTGTGATGAAAAAAGTGCACTTCTACTAGGTTACATTTGTCCACAGCATAGTGAGTAGGAGTGTCATATTATGCACTGCTACATTGTCAACCTAAAACAATAGAACAGGCAAAAATAAACAAAAATAATTAAATGCATTAAGCAAGTTAGCAAACTATGCAAAGAAATTAACAAAAAATAAAGAAAAATGAACAAAATACACCAGCAAGAACAAAAAACATGAGCAAAACAAGCAACAGAATGAGGCAAAAAACAAAACAAGCAACAACATGATCAAAATTAACAAAACTAATACAACTGAACCAAAAAATGAACAAAATAAGCTACAAAATGAGCAAAAGTTGACAAAATAATCAAGTAAGTTAACAAAAATGAACCAAACTCAACAAATTAACTCAACAAAAGAGGCAACAGAATGAGCAACGATTAAGTACATAAACAAAAATGAACAAACAAATTCTGAGCACTTCATGTTACTCAGTTACTCGCTATGAGATTTCAATTCAATTTCAATTTTTTATTTATAAGGCGCCACATCACAACCAAAGCCGCCTCGTGGCGCCACATTTACTTAAGCTTTTATTTTTCTAATTCTACTTGAATTGTTATAATTATAAAAAACAACACTTTTACTTGACTGTTCTTTCTGTTTACTGGACCCACCACTGCTGACCTCTTTATTG
>JAQQAE010016190.1:0-11830 GCA_029823295.1 Pseudamia nigra
GGCGGGGGACTGGAGAAGAGGAAGGAGGCTGTAGTGAAGTTGGAGTATCTGGTTGCCCTGAGGGGAGAGTGATAAGAATCAGCCAAAGCAGAGAGGCTGCACAAAAGAGGAGGAAAGAAGAGGAGCGTGTGTGTTGGAGACAGGAAGGAGATGAGTTCAAATTAAAACACAGAGGTCTCAGAATCCCTCATTACCCATCTGTATTTAATTATTGTTCACTCTCCTGACAGTGGACAAGCTTTAATGTATATTACCAGTATGGAAATGATTGCAGCACCAGCTGCTCACATATACAAGAACTACCATACAGTTTGCTCAGTCATGCTCTTCTACAGTTAAAACCAAATAATAGCAAATCTGTCCACATATGAAAGAGGGAAAAGATGATAGCAAGTATGGTAAGAATACTTTACAGCCAGATTTAATGAATATATTCAGAAGAGGCAACTACATTTTGACAAGACTTTTAGTCTATTAAGGTCGCATGTCACCAAGGAAAAAACCATAGCTTGAAAGAGATGGCAATTTACCATTGTATGATGTCGTCAGCTATCTTTTAGCATTAGCTTTCCCATCATTCCAGAAGCTCTGCCCTTTTGTTCTAACGTCCAAACAGCCCAGACGGCAAAAGCTTAAACACAAATTGCAAAACGATGACATTAAACTCATGCATCCATGCCTCCAATTCTTCTCCGCATTCTTTAACCACCACATATGATGGACCTGTTATGACAGTGTTACTCTTTAAAACGCATCACTTTTATCTGTGTGGTCTAGAAAACTTGTTGGGATGCATAGACATCAAATGTGTGGATAAGTACAAACAGCAGAATCAAGACTACGCATGAAATGAAAGTTTAAAAAAATGAGACGGGAGGATTTTTAACTCATTTTAGAAATAGCCAAAAAAAAAAAAAAACAACTGTAAAGGACAAAGACAAGCTGTGTTATATGTGAAGCTGCACATTTATGTTTGTTCCAGATAAACACTTCAAAAAGCACAGAACGAAAGCTTCGCCGCACAAGACAAAATGCAGACTGCTCCTTCTAGTTACACACACACTACCGTATCTACATGCAGACCACACGAAAAAAACCCATACAGATGCACACAGACTGAAAGCCTACACACATACGCCCCTAAACACACACATACATTTTAAAAAATCCTGCTCAATTATCCAAATTACAGACTTAATGTTCAGTGAGGCAATTTCTCTTCATTAATGTGCATAATGAAAAAAATCTTCAAGTGCAGCCAAATGTTATACTATTAAATTATCAAAACACACTACATGATATTAAAGGTTTTCAATGTGAAATGCTACAGTAGATGAAAAATACTTAACTAGCACTTAAGTTGGATTTGCTGAACAACTCAAAGTTTACTAATTGATAAAAAGCTATAAATTCTGCGAGTATGATAAATGAGTCTGTTTTCAACAAAATAGTCAGATGGTAATTGGTGCTTGGAAAACAGGGAAACTAATAATCGCACATGTCTTCAGATCATTTTCCTTCTCCTCTGCCTCTGCTTTAAGCTTTGAATCAAACTGCAAGACTCCATCGCTGCTCCTGGAGCCTCAAGACTCATCCCACTCAAAAAATAATGTGAACACGTTTCCATGCATAGATTAATTACATGCAGACCATTTGGGATTTTTGCATTGCCTATATAGTGTATGCAAATTCAAGCTTGGCTCGCTTAATTTCCATAAAAACACATGAGCAGACATCGATTGGATGGTCGGATTTAACGAGATACGAGAATTTCTGTTTTTGTTGCTCTGATCCTTGATGTGAAATAAGAGGGTTGAGTCTCAAGTAGCTCTATCAGACAGAGAATCCATATATACATGCATTTACAAGGCTCTCAAAGACAGACACTGATACCATTTAACATAATATCTCTGCAAATTATTCCTTTTAGATAAATCGACCTGCTGATCTTACAGGGCTTCTAATGTCCTTAAAATCCACGTGCCTTTTCAATGTTCTGACTTTGTTTCATTTGCATGGATTCAGGTTATTTACTTGCCCATATGTTAAAGATTTGGCCTCAGTGCCCTCTGCTTTTAATTTCAGTGATACCTGGAACCTCCACTGTATCTCACCTCTTCACTTTTAATCACATTTTGCCAAATTTTCCCATGCTTCTCACTCCAGTTCTGGATACTTACTTGTGCTTTGCTAACTTTTTATATCCTTCTCCTGCCTAGTGTCCATCAACAGCCCTTCTCTGATCTAGTGATGCCTAAAATTCTTTCTGAAGTGAATGCTGGAAAAATGTTCAGTTTCAACTTCAGCTTTCACTTCTTCCTTCTAGGGGTTAATAATATTGACCCTGGAAATGTTTATTTTCATGGGTTTGTTTGCAAATAAAGATGACTTAATCTTTCTGAATCAAACTCTTTTTTTTAAACAGCAACTGAGAAAATAATCTGAGCTCTGGGAATCAGTGCAATGTGTACTTTTACAACAGGAAACATCTAGAGTCCATCAGATAAACGTTATAAAAAGAAAAAGTATGTGTATGTTTACAGAGACTGAGAGAGGATGTCAGTTTAATAATGTTTCATTATGCAGCTTAATTTGTTATAAAAAAAAAACATTAAGCCAAAACCTGTTCTCTACTTTTCTCCAGGTTATATACAGTATTTAATGTATCTACAACTTTATCTGTTCATTCATACTGTCTGATCTATATTCTTTTCAGACATTACAACTACAGCTCTTCCCACCACGCCCATCGCCTCAACCCTTCCCATGACCACGTTTGGTGCGACCACCACAGCACCTATCACTGTCCCTGGTACAACAATAACAACTGAGTGTAAGGAAGGACAAGACTGTGGCACTGAGACTGAAGCTCCTGAGGATTATGATACTATGACAGGTAAATCCACCAAAACACACACTAATAAAGGTGCAGTCCTATCTATTAAATTTATTATTCATTAGACTGTGGAAACTCAGCTTAAAATACATGCACCTCCTTTTCTTTTGTTTTCTGTTGTTCAACTCCCACATTATTTTTGTTTGTGACCATTGACAATAGAAATCCTTAAAGGTGCAGTCTATGATGTTGGCAAACTAGCTAGTAGATAAGTAAATGATTAAACAGATGACCTGCCAGTCAACGCAGCTTAAAACCTCACAGTTGTCAAGCTAGTACAGTGGCACCTCGGTTTACGAGCGCATCGGCTTACGAATTTCTCGGGTTACAAGGAGGAAATTGAGCAAATTTTTGTACCGACTCACGAGCAAAAAATTGGGTTGTGAGAAAAATTGTTCGGCGAGGAATTCCAGGAGGTACAGGTGCTGCAACAACAGGAAGTTCATCAGCAGTTCAGCAGTGGAAAGGAGGAGGTTAGGACAACAGCAGAAATTAAGGAGATGTTGTGGCACTATGAACTGTTCCGGGGGTTCATAGAAAAAAAACACCCCAAGAAACACCCCCCTGCAGCCGTCTGTCTCCAAGGTAACATGTCATTATAAATAATTTTTAGAACTAGTTTCATGCATTCCTTTTCAGATAATTAACATGACTTCCTTTTCAGAAAATAATAATAAAAATAAATATTCTTTTCCAGATACCTTACTTGTATGTACAGGTGTGTATATTTGGGAGTTTTCTTGGGTCTTGAAACGGATTAATTGGTTTTACATGTATTCTTATGGGAAAACCAGTCCCGGGTCACCAGTTTTCTGCGTTCCAAGCTCAATCCTGGACCAAATTAAACCCGGGGTTCCACTGTACATTTTTTTTTAACCTGTGCCAGATGCTGAAGGAATCTGAAATGCAGACTGTCTCGCCCCAGTCGTTCTGTGGTTAGCTAAGCTACAGTTGCTAGCCTCATAATACTACGGTGACAACTGTTTTCAACTCTGCGAGTGAGTGTGTGAGCTCATGTACATATGGGGTTGTAAGCCATGTTCACTGGCAGGTCGCCTGTCCAGTCACTTACAGGGGGCCACTAGAAAAACAATCAGCTAAGAGACTAAACTAAGATCATAGACTGCATCTTTAAAAAGAAATTTCAACAGAATTATTACTTTTCTCTTTCATATTGTATTCTTGGTTGAACCTTCACAAGAAACTATGGTTGTATTGTTGCAATTTGTAATACTTCTGTATAACCCTGCATGAACATTTGGTAATGATTTCTATTAGAGTGCAGCGTGATGTTGTGCTGGCATCTGTGTGGGTGGGAGCTCCATCTATGACCTTTGACTCTACTGACTGTTCCATCTGTTCATAGCAGGAGGCACTGCACTGATCGACTCCATCCTACCAGATGACCTGATGCCAGGTGAGGACGTCTGCCACGCCTCCCTATGTGGTTAAATCCCATTCTCTTCTTATGTTCCATTCTCTCTCTCAGCTCAGGTGGTAGAGCAGGTTGCCCAGTAACCAGAGGGTTGGCGATTTGAACCCCACTCCATCCCAGCCATGCTGCCATTGTGTCCTTGAGCAAGACACTTCACTTACCTTGCCTTGAATGTGGATGAATGTTTGGTGTCAGAGAGGCTATTGGCCCTGATTGGCAGCCACATTTCTGTCAGTGTTGCAGCTGTGGCTACAGATGTAGTTTATCACAACCTGTGTGTGACTGTGGAGTGAAGGAATAATGGATTCAGTGTAAAACGCTTTGGGTGTCTTGAAAAGTGCTATATAAATCCAATCCATTATTAATATCATGATGATGATGATGACGATGACGATGACGATGACGATGACGATGACGATGACGATGACGATGATTATGATTATGATTATGATTATGATTATTATTACTTCAGTAGTAGTAGTACTACTACTAGTAATAGAAGCAAAGGTAGTAAAAGTTTAATCAGGACATAATAGGTAACAGAAAAAGTATGTTATAAGCAATGTGGTTATTAACACTTAACACATAATTGCACATGAATACATAACTGCAGGTAACTAATGCTTATTGCGAACCAATTATTTTATTCATGATGCTTTTATTAACACTTGTAAAATCTTATTAATACATAATAATTTCAATAGACTTATAAAAGGTTATAATTACTATATAACTATTACTCAATAACCTACATCTATATCAGGCAGTTGTTAACATATAAGTTGTTAATATGTGCAGATTAAAAGAATAAAATAAAAAGAATATTTTTCATCTTCAATTACTTCAAAATTCAGCTGACCCTGTGCTGATAAAGACCAGAGGGCGGGCGCATATTACACCAGTTTTAAAATCTCTGCATTGGCTCCACGTGTGTTTCAGGATAGATTTTAAGGTTCTTTTAGTTGTTTCTAAACGTTTGAATGGTCTTGGTTCTTCTTATTTATCTGACCTGCTTTTAAATGACAAGCCCTCGCGGACCCTGGGGTCGTCCGGTACCGGGGCAAAATATTTGCATATGTATGTGTTCCTAATGATTTTAACACGTGATTTTAGTTTTTTATTTGTAATATGTATGTTTTTAATATGTGCAGCACTTTGCGCTAGATCAATGTATGAAAAGTGCTCTATAAATAAAATTTGATTTGATTAAGCATCATTTAGTGGCTTACTAGGCCCTTGTAAGTCTTTGCCAATTTTCTGAGCACCTCAAGAGGTGCAGTCGCTCAATATAAGAAAACAGGAAAATAGTGAGTTGGGCTTAAATTTGTATTTATCAAATCATCTTAACATTTTTTAGGGTCTTGATCATCAGGCTGGGAACAATTCTAGTGTTAATGATCAAGACCAAAGCATAAACTGTTACATGCTGAGAAACACATACATGACCCAAAAGTCACACATGCGAAATTGCAGGTGCAGGCATGCCTTCATAAACTGCACAGTTTAAACCCAAACGCAGTGTTTTGTTTTTGTCACAGGAGCTTTTTCCTGGCATAAACATCCTAGCACTGTAGATCCGTTTATCATCCCTTGTGGATTCACCAAAATTAATTCATTCAGCCTGAGAAGGAGAAGGTTGAATGGGCAGAAAGAAAAGCAGAAAAATGGTAGCACTGACAGAGACACAAAGAACAGAGAGAAGAGAGGAAAGCCAAGCAAGAGGAAATAATTGAGATGAGCTGAAGACGTTGAGAGGGTGAGAAGGGGAAAAAAGAAATGAGGTAAAGGACGAGAATGGAGAGAGAATAAAGGCCTCTTGGGTCTCAATTAGCCAAGCCAAAGCATCGCGTGAAGACAAGCTGGGCCGGAGAGGAAAGGGGGGGTTACTAAGTCCATGGCCATCTCTGCATTCTATTAGCCTTAGAGAAACAAAATGTCCAGTGTTGGGAGACTTGTGCACTCACTGGGGTGCTGAGGTACACCGCTGACGCCAGTCAATTGCTGGCCCAGGCACGGATGAAGGAAAGGACGGAAATGATGTTCCCTGTTTCTTTGGGGGGACCGCATTCACATGTTGGTACCACCATGCCCTTTTCTTCATATCCTGATCCCAAACATATGCACTCCTCTCTGCTGTTTTCTGTCATCTGAGTCTGTGTTTCCCTGCGGTTTTTAGTTGAATGTACCCCGCAGCATTGTATATACAATCACTAGCCATTCTTTTTCACTATGCACCATCTGCAGATTAAGCTTTTTTTCTACAGTGTATGTTTTCCACAAGCTGCACAATTTATATTGAGTGCTAACACTGATGTTACAACATTTCCAGTTGCTACCTCGGGCTATTCCCTCTCCCACCTCCTGACTGAAGCTAATCAAATGGTTGAAAACGGTATGAGATCCAAGTTTTTTGCTTCAAACTACAATGTCAGAGAAGATTCTGGAGTATAGCCATCTGCAAAAACATGTGTGAAACAAAACCCGGCACCTTATACAAACATTTGATCTGTGCAAGAATATAAAAACACACAATTTATTAGATCTGATGCTAGAATCCAATTTTAGTTTTTCTAGTAGTTTTTGGATCAGCTCAAACCTAGAGCTTAAATTACTCTATATCAGATGCTGAGTATTTCACTTACTGAATATTAGAATGACTGTTTAAACTACTGTTATGAGGAGGGCAGGGTAGCCCAGCTCTGAGTCAATTCTCCAAGCCCCCAAGACCGTCCCCCGCAATCTGAATCCTGTCAGGACCCTACATGTCTGCACAGAGCCCAAGCCACGTTCCACAACAGCCCTCGGTGATGTGTTTTTACCCTATCCTGTCAGAGGATGGAGGTGTGTACCTGCAAAACTCACCACTACACGTCCAGACCTACTAAGTACACCCATGGAGTTCATCCATCCGGCAGCCCGTGCACTTCCCAATGCCTCGGCCAACCCGTAACAGGGTCGCCGGTTGCTGTAGTTCAGAGCCCTTCAAGGTGAATATACACAACAGTGCCAGCATGCTGCCCAAAAGTTCAATGCTGTGTCCGCAGACCAACGGCTCAGGTCCCCCACCTCCGCCCATCTCTGTCGAGCTGCTCCAGGCGTGTTGATCTCTCCTGCTCCATCTTTTCCATCCAGAGCTCATGCTCCCTCTCTCTTTCCTTTTCCTCTCTCTTTATTTTTCCTGCTGCTCCATCCTTTCCCAACAGAGCTCAAGTGCCTTTTGACACTGCTCATGCTCTTTTTGAGATTGCAGTAGCCTACTCTCATGCTCTCTGTCACATTCTTTTTCTGGCTCTTTGGGACTACTGTAGGCCAAAATATATGACACAAGTTCCAACTTCTTTGCATCTTCTGAAGCCTCTACCTGCAAATACTCTTATCAGTTTCCATAGCTTAGCTAACCGAGGGCATGTTGCCTCCGTTTCAAGAAACTCCTCTGGCACGAGCTCTGCCATTTTTTCTCTAAACACCTGAAACACAAACAGGAAAACCTACAAAACACTGACGGCAAACAGTGCTAAATCGAAAACCACAGAAACTGAACAACTCAGCTCGATTTTAGACACGTACCCACACACGTAGTCCACAGCCTGTGCTAGCACCAGAAGCTACCAAGACAGCAACCTGCTAACAATAATAGCCTCAGTCAACACTGGCAGACAGAACCTACCGGACACATACAGCACACAATGCTAAACCAGAGTTACTAGAGCAGCAATAACACAAACCAGGTCAATTACAGATACAGTACATGCACCAAGCTAGGGTCCACAGCATGTGCTAGCACCAGAAGCTACCAGGCACAACCTGCTAACAACAACAGCCTCCACCGGCATCAGTAAACAAAGCCTATGGGATACGTGTGGCACACAACACTAAACCAAAACTACCGGAACAGTGACATCACAAAACAGTTCAGATACAAATACACCGATGTCCACAGCCTGAGCTAACCACCTAGCTACCCAGTTAGCAACCTGCTACAAACAATACTCTCCACCGGTATCAGTAAATAAACCCTGCCGGATGCATGCAGCACCCGAAACCCAAAAAAAACACACACGCAGATCGAGGACCAAACTGCTGACGCACACCGCCCCAACATGCACAGCACCATGAAGCCAACAACAGCAACATAGTCAGGCACTGACTGGCTAGCTTAGCCACTAAGCTACCCACACTGCTCTGCTTCATCACCACCAAGCTAACTGATGTTAACCATGCCACGCCAACTTGAATGATCACACAACCCGCCGACACACAGTGTACCAGCACGCAGAGTAATACGAACTCAAGACAGTAACACAATCAACCGCTAACCAGTTAGCTTAGCTACTAAGCCAACTCACCACTGCCTTGCTTCGTCAACCGAGCTAACCAGCTGCTAGCTGCACCACGCCAACTCAAACAAACCACTGACTATTTTCATGCACTGAAGCACACAAAACACTTGCTAACACTACATTTCATGTCCTGGTCGAACATCCAAGAAGTTAGGGTCATTCGCTCTTGGTTCTAACTCTCGGACATAGCACCCATATGTCACGATGAAGGCCCTGCTAGCTTTGCTCTGAGTCAATTCTCCAAGCTCCCAAGACCACTCTCTGTAGTCTAATCCTGTCCGGACCCTACGTGGTTGTACAGAACTTAAGTTATGTTCTACAATAATCCTGGGTGATGTGTCTTTACACTATCCTCTCGGAGGATGAAGGAATATGTCTGCAAAACACACCCCCACACGTCGGGTTCTGGATCTGGCCAGCACACCCATGGAGTCCGTCTGTCCGGTGATCTGTGCACTTCCTTTCAGTGAGTCGGCCAACCCGCACTAGGGTCACTGGTTGTTGTAGTTCAGCCTTTTTAAGGTGAATATATACAATAGCATGCTGCTTAAAAGTTAGCTCACCATTCCGTAGATAAATGGTTCAGTTCTCTCAGCTCTGCCTGTCTCTGTCGACTGCTCTCGGCATGTCAATCTCCCGTCGTCATCCCTCCCTGCATGTTCACACGGCTGCTTAAATGAACTTGCTTCACACAGCTGTCTTCAATGCAGGCTAATGACAGAGAGTTTACAAGCCACGCCCACATCCTCCAAATATGTGTCCATCAGTGACTCCCTGAGCTGAAGACCACGCCTACAGAAACTGGGTCGTAACATTATCAATACAGATTTCATAATCCACCGTAATGTTAAATGAGAGAATTGACAACTGAATGAACTAGTGCTACTTGCTGAGTCCCTCTTTTGCTGATCAGATCTGATCAGACTTGATATGTTATTTTAACGTTAACATGTTATTTTACCTTTACCTTTAACATGTTATTTTAACTTTCACTGTGTTTGCAGTAGGACTCACCTCTGATCCAAGATTACAACATGTTAAAGTCCAAACCAAAGCATTCTACACATTTGGTCTGGTTCCTTTTGCTTTCACATCTTCCTTGATAGATTGGTTGATAGGTTGCATCTGATGGTGAGATGTTTTTTCACTTCACTTATTACCCCCTCTGTCTTCTTCTGTTTTCTTCTATTTGTCTTTCTTCTTTTGCTTCAGGTGACAAAAGCGGTGGCTTACTTTCTGCAACTGATCAGACACTCTGAAATAAAGCAAATGTGTTTTCATTCTGTACGTGAACTGAACCATAATTCTGTCTAGTCTGGCCAATTCTTCAGGTTGGCCCAAAAAAACTGTTATTTGGTAGTTTCAGATGTGCACATTTGGTTTGAATCAAAGTCTGAAAATACAGACTAAAGGTGGCACATGTGAGAGCACCAGAAACACAGTCTACAGTTGGACTTGATTTTAACATCACAATGGATCGAAACTTTAAAATAGTTTAAATAATACAACTGTATCAGTATGTGTTTATGATCTGCTCATCCATGACCGTGATAACGTACAGCAGCTAGACATCAGGCCAGTTATCAAGCCTTTCAGTTAGTAATATAAAGCTTTAAAATAAAATGAAAGATTTAAGTTGAACAGTCAATTTAAACTAGTGTCAACATGTATTTATTTGTTGTGGCTCAGATGACTGTTTCAAAGAAATAGAAAAGGGGTGTTGGTATTGTGCAGTAGTTTTCTGTCTCTTCTAACAGTAACTCCCTGTTCCATGTCTGTTTTACCTGTTGGTCCTTACAGAACTTGTCTACGTTGTAAATGACTGGTTTGAAAAATCCTTTACGTATAAACCCATAGCACTTCTGCTGTTTCTCTCTTTTCTACAGCCTATGTGTGGTTTGCCTGTACTTTTGACTTCTCATCGTTTTGCGGCTGGACCAGTGAGACCGGGAAGGGGGCTGAGTGGCTCATCCAAATCAACGGGGCCCCCACTGTCCACAAAGGGCCCACACTTGACCACACAGGTAGGGCCCTCGGCGTCTTTGTGTTGACGTTTTTTTTCAACCAGAAACACTCCTTAGGAGGTAAAGTGCTCTATCACACTGGATGTTAGATGGTGCAGCTTTTAATAATGATCTCAGAGCTTGGATTGTATCGTTGAAAAAAATTAGCATTTCCCAACCTGGGGGTCATGACCTGAAATGGGCCATAGAACCTTTTTTCGTCTTCCCATGTTTATTTTGTGTTCATTATTTTTGGTTATTTTGTTAACATTTTATTTATTTGTTCATTTTGAATGTTATTTCATCCATGATTTGTCATGTTTTTTTTTTTGTTTGCATTTTTGTATTCATTTTCTTGACTATTGTTCTCTTTTGTTTATTTTCCTCATAATTTCATTCATTTTCCTCCTGAATCATATTTTTCTTTCTTCGGTATGTTATATGTATATATTCTATATGTTTGCTTTCTTGGTTATCATTTATTTATTTCTGTTCCTTTCTCAAATTTAATTCATTTTTCTTTAGTTAATTGTGCTAATTGTACTGTATTTGTTTTTATTTAAAGTTGTGAAAGACAGGGGAATTGAGAATTCTTCTTTATTCTTGTTCTTATTCTTATTTTTTACATGTCTAGAGTATAATATTTAAAATAGCTATAATATACTGTTATAAAATAGATCATGTCAGTTTATAATATTTTTTCCTCAAAGAGACACTACTTTTATCTTCTGTTTGGAGGTTTTTTATTTTATTTTTTTTATTTATTTATTTCGAACCAGACTTTAAAACAAAAGGAAAGAAATCAAACTCTTTGAAGTTTGAAACGGGTGTAGGATGAAGGGAAACACTTATCTAGTCCTAACCACTTTTTACCAAATTTGAACTCAATACCTCAAAGTTAAGGCTTTCGCAACCTCATATGATATTTAGCGTTTACAGCATTACATTTAAATATTTAATACAACATAAATTCAAATTCACAAATGTTTTCAATACACCTCTTAAATTACCGTATTTTCCGCACTATAAAGCGAACCGGATTATAAGGTACACCCTCCAAAAATGTCACATTTTTAATATTTTTCCATACATAAGGCGCACCGGATTATAAGGCGCAGTTGCGTTATGCATCCACCAGATGGCGCTGCGCTACAAC
>JAQQAE010016191.1:0-11830 GCA_029823295.1 Pseudamia nigra
AGAAAAATACAGAGAAGGTCCGGAAATCCCACGCAGCGGCGAGACCCCGAACGCATCACCGAAGAAAAATACAGAGAGGAAAAAAAGCATTTATCTAGAACTAAGCTCCTGGGGGGCACACTTATGGGTACACACAAAAAAACCTTGGCAGACATTTAGCATACTGTTACATGACACATTGCATTACAGAAACCATTCAGAGGGCATTGGTAATGTGTATGTGTTTAATCATCATGCATGTCCTTGGGCACATGTATGTGATATAAGCCTGACGAGCCCTCGAGATCTGCCCCCAGTCAACATGTCTCAGTTCTTGATAACATGGCAGTTACCATGGAAACGTGGCCTTCAAGTAGCTTCTGTCATATCTTTGACAGGAGACTGTGTGGGGGGAGTGTTGGGAGCACTAATCCTCATTGCTCTCAGGGGGATTTGTAGACCTTGGGTCGATGTCAGCAGCAAAGGGAGCTAAAATAGAATATAATATGCATTCTTTTTCTCGAGGACAGATAAGTGACTTCCCCCTCTGTGAGTCCATCTGATTCAGTTGTCCAAGTTGTGAGTTCCCTGACTCTCAAAGTTTGACCAGCGCCTTGAAAAGCCATCAGCAACTCTGTGTTGGTGACCAAGCAAGGGATGATTGATATCAGAAATCATCCCTTGCTTCTTATCATCCCAAGGTCCAGATTGAAACAAAGAGGGGATAGAGCCTTCTCAGTCGTTGCCCCCAATCTGTGGAACAGCCTTCCCCTCCATATTAGGACCTCACCAACAATGGACACTTTTAATACTTGTTTAAAGACCCATTTTTATTCTCTTGCGTTTAAAACACACTGAGCCTTGGCTTTTTGGAGTTTGTCTTTTATTGTTTTTGTGTTTTTATATTTGGTTTTATTGCTGCTGATTCCCCTTTTAATTTTGCTTCTTTATTACTCGTATTTTATCTTTTTATTATTTCAAGGCTGTACAGCACTTTGGTTCAACATCTGCTGTTTTTATATGTGCTTATAAATAAAGTTGATTTGACTTTACTTGACATGACTTGACCTTGCTGAGCGCTGACAGCTCTCCCCACGAAATCAATCATCACGGACAACTTCTGGGGGCTTTGAACGGCTGCTTCCGTCTTCTTAATACAGTAGATCGATACAGCAGGGCACGCCCAATCCACTCTGCCGAAGTCCTGCTATCATAGTTCCCAATAAGTATAAGTCTTCTATGTCCTCAGTGTACAAAGGTGCGAGGTACTGGTCCTAGGGGTCTCTAATGTACCCTGCAGCATTCGTCCCATCAGGACAGGCCAGCTCCCCTGAGCCCTTTTCCTATTCGAAAAAAGGGTGTCAGTTGCGTTGAGGGTCCAGCTAATAAATTCCATGATTCAGGTGATTCAGGTTTAGAGAGGAATGCCGAGAGGGCTCAAAAAAAGCATACACACGAGACGGGACACTAGCGAGCCAGGGAAACTTGGGGAGAAGAGAGGAGGAGAAATTCATCCGCCCTCTTCAACATGAAATGTTTAACCCTGGGTTTGCTACAAACACACAGTTGTTTTTTCAGATGTTTACAAATGAAATTAGATTAGGTCCTTTATTACTAATGTATGATCTAATGTCATGTCAGATGAACTGCTCTGACATGCGTCTCCATTTCAACTTGCTGTGTTATCTGTCATCACTGAGATATGCTGGCTAGGGGTAGTATCTTGTGGACTGAAGGGGCTTACTACACACATACGCAGCCAAGGACAATGTATGAAGTTATCATACTCGCACACTACCAACGCCCTCTGTGAAATGCTTTGTATATGAATGTTGTGATGCAACAGTATGCTAATTGTCTGCAGAGGTTTTTACTATATAAGTATAACTGCCCCCCCTTTGGAGCTTAATTCTGGATATGTGGCTATTTAGTCCCTCGTGGGATCAATAAGGTATTGATTGATTGACTGATTGATTGATTATATGAATAGTATTTCATGTACAGTAGCTTCTGCGTTACTCATATGGGTTGAGATAATTATCTTGTATGTTTAGTGCCACAAGAATCCTCTATTTGAGGAAATTAGGAGCAGGATGATGGTCTATAGATCTGGGTCCACTTTCACAAAAGCAATTTGCAATCACTTTTACATGCATTGCACCAATGACAACACTGCATTTCACAAATGACTGACTGTATAAAGATGCATTTAAATTACGACACAATTTTATGCTCATGCACAAGTATGATACTTTTTTATTTTAAATTACTGAATATTATTTAGAAATCAGTGAGTACAGAGTTCAGGTTGCTGGTCTAGTGAACTGAGGCTCTATGTCAGTTGTGAATAGCTGGTATTGATGTGTGTTCTGATATTGAATGGGTGATACTGAATATTGAATATATGGTTTCAGTAATTTGTGAAACAGGGACTCTGTAGTTTATGACGAGGACTTTAATTTGTGTCAAACTTTGCGTTTAAATGCCAGTGGTTTGATTTTAATGAAACCCTAGGGGATTTTCTTGCTGTGGTTGTGCATCAATTGTCATCAACTGTGTGTTTACTTGTCAGGTCCTCCAGACATCATCTGAAAAGGAGACAGATGAAGGTGTCCACAGTATGGTCCGTGTGAAGGTAACCTCTGACATCACTGCCTTCTGCAACGCCTCCAACGAGTACGGCACTGATGCCGTGGCCTTCAGCATCAAAGCCAGTGAGTTCCTGCCCGCTTTCCTGTCTTTTGTCTTTGTGTCTGAAGATTTGTGTTTGTCTCTATCTATTGTCCTCATGTCCCCCGTCCTTCTGTTGCTTCCATTTTTGTCTCTGCCACACTTTTGTGAAAAACTGAAGGCCTCAGGCTATGCCATGTGCTGTAATGTGTTGCCTGTGATTTGGGACTTATCTGTCAGTGTTGAAGTTGTTTTGAATGACACGCTGTCCAGATGTGTGGCTGTTGAATGTGTCCCCCTCCTTCCCCAGTGTGTTAATGGGGAGTGCCCTCCATTCTGTACTTGTACCTGTTCACAGTCAAACACACTACACCAGCTACCACAAGTAAGACCACAGACATACTGTATTTTCCTGATTAAAAGTCGCGGTTTTTAGCATAGTCTGGCGAGGGGAGTGACAAATACATTGGAGCGACTTGTATTTTGAATAAATTCGATTATTGGGTGTTTGACACACTGACAGCCACTAGAGGAGACAAGCCGCGAGCTCTTCCCTTCTGCGGCCACGCGCCTGACGTGCGTTCCTCGACCAGATGCGACCTGTTCTGCAGAGTGACTGATACGCGTTTTTTTCTTCTTCATTATGCTTTTTTTGGGTCATGCGACTAACATACGGGAGCGACATATCACCCGGAAATTACGGTACATACTCCACCCAAATCAAGAGGTTCTGAAAAAAACAAACTTAGAAACCATTTTCTTATGGTACAAGTGAATAGAAAGGATTTCAGTGTTTTTATTTACATTTTCAGTGTAGTGGAACCTTGGGTAATGAAATTTATCCGTACTGGTGTCACGTTCGTTGAGCGAAAAATTTGTTTTCCTATAGGAATACATGTAAAACCAATTAAGCCGTTCCAAGACCCATGAAAACCCCCTATAAAGTATATATTACTCACCCTTACATGCACATTTATTCATTATTATTATTTGAAAAGGAAGTTATGTTAATTTTCTGAAAAGGAATACATGAAATTAGTTCTAAGAATGATTTAGAATGTCACCTTACCTTGGTGTATAATTCTTGTCTCGGTCTGCTGTGTGTGTTTTTCGGTCCTAGGTCCCGCACACATGCGGTAGGCTGTGTTTACAGATGCTGGCGGAGGCTACTGTTGTTAGCAGGTTGCTAGCTCAGTAGCTTCTGGTATTAGCACATGCAGTGGACCCTAGTTTGGGTGCATGTGTCTGTAATTGAGCTGACATCGAGACTGCCGCTCAAGTAACTCCGGGTTAGTGTTGTGTGTTGTACGCATTTCGTGGGCTGCACGCATTTTGTAGGCTTTTTGTTTGAGGTTATTGTTTTTCGTGTTTGAAGTTATTGTTTTTAACAGGTTGCTAGCTAGGTAGCTTCTGGTATTAGCTAGCTACTAGTTTGGGTCTCATTTCCGAGAATGGCACACGCACTTCCCGGTGCACAATTGTTTACTTCTGGGCCTATCTTGTTCGTAACACGATTTAGTTTTTTTTTTTGCCAGACAGGACAAAATTTTGGCCGATTTTCTTCTTCGTAACCCGAAAATTTTGTTGGTAGAAGCGTTCGTTACCTGAGGTTCCAGTGTATTAGTTGCTGCACGGACTTTCTTTCATTAATGGACACATTAATGGACACTGGCTGAGTTACATAGTCACTTGCTTCCCTGTCTTTTGTCTTTGTGTGTATCGATGTGAGTTAGTCTCCTTCTGTTGTCCCCATCTTCCCTGTCTGTCTGTTGCTCCCCTCTGTCACATTTTTGTGTGTTTTTACTTCAACTGAAGGCCTCAGTCTATGCTATGTGCTGTAATGTATTGCCTGTGATTTTGGACTTCTCCGTCAGTGTTGTTGATGTTGTATTGAATAACACGCTGTCCAGATGTGTGGCTGTTGAATGTGTACCCCTCCTTCCCCGGTGTGTTAACAGGGAGTGTCCTCCCTTCTGTGCCTCTACCTGTTTACAGTCAAACACACCACACCAGCCACCACCACTACTACCACTACAGTTTCCACAGGTAAGACCACAGACATCCATACCCAAGCCAAGCCAAGAGGTTTCTGAAAAAAAATCTTGGAAAAAATGGTAGAAGTGACTAGAGGTGATTTCAGACAGTGTTTTGTCTACATTTTCAGCATTAGTCACTGGCCATATTTTTATTAATGGTCTGAGTCACACATGAAGAATGACATAAAAAGGAAAAAAACCCAGAAAGATCCTGAGGGCAGCAGCAGAGTATAGTGCATTGCATTGATTAAATTATATAACAGTTTATAACTTAGCATAGTCTTTGGCCTTGATTTGTGAAACATGTAGCAATACTCTTGGATTATGGCACTATATAATACACTTGAATGAGTTGAACTGAAAAAAGTTCAAATGAGCTCACCTGCAATGGTAAAATGCACCAAAATATTTGTATTCATTGTCATAAATGTGAAAAGAAAAATATTGTAACCTGCGATGATTTTTATATTCTCCCAAAAAACACCAGTTAAATCAGATATAATTTGAAAGTTTACCTTCTGAGTCTATTTATGACTGTGTCATGTGCAGAAACATTGACGAACATAAACACACGTGCAGCTGTCGAAAGCAGCTGATGCTTTAAATGCACTCAGAGTGAGTCTCCTGACTCCCATTACGAGTGCTACCTTGTTTTCTCTCTCGCTCTGTCTACTCTCTTTCTTGCCAGGAAATTTCCAACCTCTCAGAGGAAAACTGTTCCAGGTTGTTGTTTCTCGCAAAGAGTCGTTTAAATGAGATTAAGCAGGGCTGCTGCTCTGGGAAATGACGGCTGTGCTACTGACCACAGAGCCGTCAGAAGCTTACTATGACATTTAGTTTAAAATCTCTGATAAGGTGTTTTCAAATTAAACGTGTTGTATTGAGTCTAAGTGTAAACTGCGTGCTGCTATGAGTTATTTCATATTTCAGCCACCCACTGATAACTGTGCTCATGTGGTTTTTCTTAGTTAAAGCAGACACAGCTATCCCTGCAAAGAATGTGCCTAAAGGTTTGTAAGTTACACTGCCATAGAATCTGCCTCACCTCTCCATTTCAAAGGCAAAAAGCTCTTTTTCACAGCACCTCCCTCTCTCACCTCCCAGCACTCTCTCCTGATGAATAAAACCAAATCAGATGTTCAGTGCCTTGTTAAGCACCTTCCTGTGCATGTTGCCATGCTGTTAGAAGAGCACCATTCTGATCCTTCACTCCTGAATGACTCTGCACCCTTTCTTTCTTTAGGTTGCCAGGTTATAGGTCACGTGAATGTTAGTGCTGCTCTCTGTACCTTCACTTTGCTGCTGAATGCTGCACAGCCTGCCTGATGCCATCCTGCCTCCTGCTGTCCTCTCCTCCACAGTCCAGTTACACTTTCTCATCCTTGTTTTGTTGTTGTGCTTCTTCTCCACCAGAGGGCAATGGTGTCATTATTGCAGTCATCATTATCTGCGTCCTGCTGCTGGCCATCTTGGGGAGTGTGCTCTACTTCCTGTACAAAAAGGGCAAAATCTGTGGCCGATCAGGCAAACAAGATCTGTAAGTATAATTAGAGCTGAGTGTATGTATGAGGAGCTATAGGAACCTTTCTGCTAGGGGTGCATTTCTAACATATTCTTGTCTGGTTCACTTTATGTTAATTTTTGTTCTTTTTGTGGATATTCTATTCTTTTTTTCATCAAAATGAACAAAATAAGTCCAATATTTACATTTACACTGCATTAGGTTTTACATTTAAATACTAAAAGCATTAAAAATGTATGATTTCTGAATTTAGATCGTTAAGATTTCTTTTTTGGGACTAATCTAGAGCCCAAAAACAATTTGAAACACTGTTTTAAGGTTGTAGCTATATCTGCAATCTGAAAAGATATCACACAGATGCTAACTACACTCACATGTATCTTGACCTTTTATTAAATCAGAGAAATTTCCTCATACCTATGACTTAGCAATTATCTAAAACAGCTTAAAAATAAAAATATTTAGAAATCCTGCACAAATTAACTACCTTTGGAGCACTGTGCATTTGTTAAGCCGCTATAAAAACCTAAGAAACAATGGGAAATGCCTTCAGAGTTAAGAAACATAAATAAAACCCTGTCCGGAATTAATTTGTCTGCAGTGGACACTGTACCACAGCATGTGTTTGGTGATCATCTGAAATAAGTTCTGGAAATACATCTTGGAGTATTTTTTAATATCTTAGTAATGATCAGAAATCTTACTTTTACCATGCTTTACTAAATGATCTATCTTTCTGTTCATTATATATTGCTTGTAAAATCAGACAGAAGTCCAGACACATATACCATAAGAATGCCTTAGCAGTGAGCTAAGCAGAGATGCATATGAAAATCTGCCTAAATTGTCCATTTTTAAAGCACATAGTATAGTTTTTACTTCACTGGAGGCCATTGGTGATACTGATCCTAAAGGCAGAGAAACAACTTGAAATACATATGTGCAACATGTGCTACTGCCTTACTAACTAAAACATAAATAAAAACCTAGAACAAACCGTCTTTAAAGTGAACAGTTTCAAAGCGTATAGTATCGTCTTATTACTCCACTCCCAGAGGCCTTGAGAGAACATCTGAATAAATCTTATAAACAACATGAACCACCTCAACGAGTGCTTCTTAGTGCCTTAGTGATTATCAAAAAACCTTCAGAAACATATAAGAAGTGCATTCTCAAGAGAGCATTTTCAGAGCTCATACAACTGATTATAAAATCAGACAGAACTTCTCAAATTAAAGCACACTGACGCATTAACAGTGTTCTCAAACAATGCAGAAGCATATGAAAACCTAATCTGCTTTCTAAGGACATTTTACTGTTTGACCCACAGAAGGCCTTTATTGACGACCACTATTAAAGCCTAAAAAGAACACATCAGGGAGCATGTATTAATGCTAGCACAATTCTCTAAAACACTTTCGGACCACTGGAGACAATCCGGTCCACAAGGTCCATCTGAAAAAACCTCAGACACTGCATGATACACCTCAGGGAATTGTTACTAATTCGATAAAAACTATTCAAATCACTCAAAAATAAGGTTTATAACCCACAGCACATAATTACTCCACAACCAGAGGCTCCTGGTAACCTTGTCAACAGCACTAACGCTATTGACAATCAACTACACAAACCTGAGAAATAATAAGAGACACCTCAGGAAGTATTTATTAATTAGAAACATGTTAGAAACATCATCTCCTGCTCAGGGTTGCTGTGTTGATCCAGAACAGACAGGATACAGTGATGTAGTGTTGTCTTATTAATCCATCACTGGAAGCCTTTGAGGACCATCAGAAAGAAAAACCCCTTGGAAACATGTCAGGGAGTAAGTATTAATTCCTTGGCCATTACCTAAAACACTCTACAACTTTTTTCATAACACATAACACATTATTACTTGCCCACCCGAGGCTGTTGCTGACCTCCTTAAAAGGTATCAGAGACCACCGGAATGATCAGGAAGTATTAATGCTCATGGCAATTATCTATAAAAACTTGACAAATAACATATTAACTTAATACTGTAGCCATTAACCTGCTGTATTAGGAAAACTTGCCCCAAATCATTATTTTCACAGCATGTTCGTGCCTTATTAATGCAATACCAGAGGCTTTTGGTGACACCCTATTAAATCCTGAAACACAGCCTGGAACACATTGTTAATTTTGTTTGAAATGAGTCATTTACACTCGTGCAACCTAATTCTTATATCCATGAAACTATTAAACCATCAATTTGTACATAAATTAACATTATTTAAGCCATTTCATACTTAATCAAGGCCTGCACAGTTAATTGCATTGGAATTTAGGAGTTTTTAGGGTGATCTCATTTGCAAAGATGGGAAAATAACCTCCTAGTGTTTTTTAAGTTCTTGTATTTTTTTAGGTTTTGAAAACATATACTAATCTGTTATATATTACCTTGAAGTGGTAAATCACACATTTTAGAGAGGCATAGTGTACCTTACAATACCAATACAATGATTTGCAAATCCTTTTCAGTTTATTTTCAATTGCATACACTGCAAAGACAAGATATTTAATGTTCAAACTGATAAACTTTATTATCTTTTGCAAATATTCATTCATTTTGAATTTGACACATTCAACACATTCCAGAAGAGCTGAGACAGGGGCATGTTTATACTGTTTTACATCACATTTCCTTTTAACAACGCTCAGTAAGTGTTTAGGACCTGAGGACACAAATTGTTGAAGCTTTGTAAGTGGAATTCTATCCCATTCTTGCTTGATGTACAACTTCAGTTGCTTAATAGTCTGGGGTCTCTGTTGCTGTATTTTCGACTCCCCAATGCGTCACACATTTTCAGTGGGAGACAGGTGTGGACTACAGACAGGTTAGTCTAGTACCCCCACTCTTTTATTATGAAGCCATGCCGTTGTAACACATGCAGAATGTGTCTTGACATTGTGGTGCTGAAATAAGCAGAGACGTCCCTGAAACAGACGTTGCTTGGATGCAGCAAATGTGGCTCCAAAACCTGTATGTACCTTTAGGCGTTAATGGAGCCTTCACAGATGTGCATGGGAGCCTTCACAGTTACCCATGGGGGGCACTAACACACCCCCATACCATCACAGATGCTGCTTTTGAACGTTGCACTGATAATCTGGATGGTCCTTTTCCTCTTTATTCCGGAGAACACAAAGTCCATGATTTCCAAAACAATCTGAAATGTGGACTCATCAGACCACAGCACACTTTTCCGCTTTGCGTCAGTCCATCTGAGATGAGCTCGGGTCCAGAGGAACCAGCAGTGTTTCTGGATGCTGTTGATATATGGCTTCCACTTTGCATGATAGAGTTTTAATTGGTACTTGTAGATGTAACAACAAACTGTGTTACTGACAATGGTTTTCTGAAGTGTTACCTGAGCACAAGTAGTAATATTTTTTACAGAATGATGTCGGTTTTTAATGCAGTGCCACCTGAGGGATTGAAGGCCATGGGCGTCACTGTTGGTTTTGAGCCTTGCTGTTTACTTGTAGAAATTTCTCCAGATTCTCTGAATCTTTTGATTATATTATGGACTGCAAATTTTTTGTAATTGTACATTGAGAAATGTTCTTAAACTGTTAGACTATTTTCTCATTCAATTGTTAACAAAGTAGTGAACCTCACCCTATTGTCACTTGTGAATGACTCAGCCCTTCGGGGATGCTCCATTTTATACCCACTCATGACGCAACATGAATATTTGCAAAAAAACCCAATAAAGTTTATCAGTTTGAGCATTAAATGTCTTGTCTTTGTTGTGTATTCAAATGAATATAAGCTTTTAAAAAAAACAGCTGATTTTATTAATGCAAATTTACTTGGCAAAAAAAATTAAATCTTCATCAGCCCAACTTTGTGATCCAGCCTGTTGTTCAGCAATGGATGACTTTTGTTAAATATACTCCACAATGCTATTTTTATCTTGACGTACAATAGACGAGAGTGTAGTAGAATATGTGTATTTCTGTTTGTGAGTACTTGTTGCTCTTGCAGCACCAAAGAGAAGTCTAATAAAGACAACATAGTGGTGGAGATGAAGAGTGACAACACAGAGGAAGCTGTTCTCCTCGGTGTCAACGGAGAAAAACAACTGCCCAGTGACCAGGTGCTGTTTCACTGCTGATCTGATCTGTGACCTGAGATGACGCTGGTACTGCTTGATTTCATTATAATGATTTACACGTCTGCCTCTCTCCCTCTCCTCTGTGTTTGTCTCTGCGTGGATTTAAATGTTTCCCCTCTGCAGTGAACTGTGGCGAACGCCTGAACGTGCAGAAGTGATGAGGCGACCGCAGGCAGGCGAACAGCTGCTCCTCTTCTTCCCTCTCAGGCTCCCACTCGCCAATGCCTTCTCGCTTCCTCCACAGCTCCTTATATTAGACTGATGTCATGGAAAGGCTCAGATGCCTGTCAGGTAATTTGTTGTGACAGGCAGCTGAGACTGAAACGATTCCAAGCTGCAGCATTCACCTACTGTCCTTTTATGACCCAGCATATTTTTGTTGGAATGCGACTGAATGAGTGTAAATGAGAAGTGATTCAGGACTGCCCTTAGACTGTAGTTCTCATGACTATGAGCCTTGTACAGTAAACTGCTGATTGTCCATAGATCCATAATTAGAGCACAATGTAGACTGTTTTATACCCGAATAAGTATCACCTCAGGCAAAGCAATCACTAAAGAGAGCCTGAAACAGCTCTTTGTTAAGTGTACATATGATAATCTATGTATATATTTCTTTATTTAAATAACATGATAGAAAAAAACAACCAAAAACAACCTGGTAGTGTTTTGTTTTGTTCTGGAGCTCGTCACAGTGAGCTTATCTAATGGTAGCCATTCTGTTTTGATTGTATTTGATTAATTTTTGTCTGTTTTGCTTAAGTCTGTACACTGAAATGTAGGGTCTATTTTGACACTGCGCCTTGACAGCCACTTCCAGCCTTATCACCTTACACCAGACTTCTGCCTTTTAGCTGTGAAACAAACAGATACATCATTTAGTCCAACATCATTTCACATTTGTTGTTTAATTCTTACCACAGCGCTTATGTGTCTGTACTGTTGTCTCTCCACTCTAGGTTTGTGTAAATTAAAGAAAAACTTTTAGTGTTTATTTCTCTTTACTCATGTTCTCTTCCTTCACAGTCTAGTTTTGATACGTTTGGTGTGTATTTGAGTCAATTCATGGCCAAGAGTCAAGTGAAACTACATTTAGGCCTCCGTGGAAATACAGTGGTACTTCGGACAAAGAGTCCTTCTAACAACAAGAAATTCGGATACCGAGGAAAAAAACTGCAAAAAATTTACCTCTGACAACGAGGGTTTAACTGGATAACAAGCAATCACTTCCGGGACTCGGTGAAGCTAACAGATGTTAGCCAAGCTAACAGCTAGCAGCCGTTAGCTTGTGTTATGGAGAGGCTTTGGTTCAAAGAGAAGGAAAATGCTGGTGATACTGTACCATCATTGAAGTCATCGGCCCAGGAGCGTGTCCCGCTGTCGGGCCGACCTGAGCGTGTCCCGCTGTCGGGCCGGCGGCGGCCCGCGAGCGCGTCCCGCTGTCGGGCCGACCTGAGCGCGTCCCGCTGTCGGGC
>JAQQAE010016192.1:0-11830 GCA_029823295.1 Pseudamia nigra
TTTTACTAGTACTAACACTGTCTTGTTCGTCAGATGTTGTTGACATGCTGACTTTACTTGTTGTTTTCAGTAGCAACGACTTGGGAGACATGGAGCACAAAATACAAGCAGAGCATGGAGTTAGCACTGATGGCTAAACTAACTAACCTAGTCCATTGTCTGCAAATGCAGGACAATGACATTAGTTTCAAAATATCACTGTTTGTTCATAGTGAGTTTATCACCATCAGGAGAAGTAATGTTAAAGATGCTTTAACTAGATGCTTTTTCTAGTACCCGGTACCAGAAGAAGTACCTGGTACCGGGTACTATGACCTAATGGAAATGAGCTGAGTCGAGCCCAGTAGGTACTAGTGGAAAAGGCACTAGAGACTCTACTGGTCCAGTTGTCCTTCCTTCCTGATGGGTTCTGTCCACTGCAGGACCAGGACCACCGAACAAGATCCGTGCTCTGGCCCAGTTGCCTTGACATCACAATTTGTCCCTTGTCTATGTTGCAGCCTTACACTGATAAATTTTTTGTTCCAAATGCATCAACTTCAAGGACTAAATGTTCACTTGAGGCCTCATACATCCTACCCACTCACAGGTGCCATTTTAAGAATATGACTTACATTACTACCACTTCACCTGTCAGTGGTCATGATGTTATGGTTGATCGGTGTACTGTATGTTACCAGTACTAGTGCACAATTTGATTAAAAAAATCATATTTTGAGTATTGTGGACAATATTGCAGTTGCTATTTGAGTCAACTTGCTTGGTTGTAAAAGAATAAACACATATTGTTCATTTATAAATGTTAAGTCAAATATACAAACTTGCATAAAAAATACAGTACATAAAAGTTGAAGAAATACAAAAATCTCATTCTTCCAGAACCTGTCAATATTCAACAGAAGTTGCATTTTTCTAGTTCTACAAGTTCGATCAACCTAAAACCTTCTAAAGCTGAACTTTTATTGTGACTCCTTTTGGGATCATATACTTGCATGGGTGATGTGAATTGTGCAGCCTTAGTTACCAGTCATACTACCATCTTCAGTCTTGTGTAGTTATTCACTGATAAAAACAAGACATACCGGCTGATACCATACATGCTTACAGTGCATGCCTCTACTGTATTATGAGATTCTGAATGTTTTGTTGGCTGCCGGTAACCATTTCACCAGCCAGTAGAAAATTACATCTGCATGAAATCTGCTTTAACACAGAGATAAAATTACAGTAAATGACTGTAATGTAACAGTCAGTGTTTAGATTGAGTTTCACCATTGACATCTGCTATTCATCTCAATACTCTGTGTTACTCGGACAGTCTCGTCTCACTAGCACACATTAAAGCAAAATGCTCCAATTGCCTAATAAAGATAGCCGACACAAGATATTTGAAATGAATCGAAATGTTACGAATTATGGTTTTAACTAAGAAGTGACTTCTGTGATTAAATAATAAATGTTTATGGTTAAATTATGGTTTTACCTGAAAGCTCACCTGGCAAACTAAAATCCTGCAATCACTCTGCTTTTCTGCCTTTTTCCAATTTCTTTATATGCATCCACATAAAGCAGAAAACACACACACAATCCATTTTCTCATTACATACACTACCAGTCAAAGGTTTGGACACACCCTCTCTTTTAGTAGTTCTTTAATTTTTTATTACTTTCAACATTGTAACACACCCGTGGCATTCTCTCATCAGATTCACAAGGTAGTCACCCAGAGGAATGTATGAATGGAACACTCTTCCCAAAAATATATCAGCAGCAAATCTCTATTCAAACAATATCTTATAAATAAATAGATAAATACGCAATTCATTGTTAATATACCTACTAATATTCCTTTATCTGCAGTACAGTACTGTTATGTTGAGCACGATTTCTGTGGTCATAAAATTACATTAAGATTGTGCATGTTACTGTTGAACGTCTACTTTACTTGGATATTGATGTAAATCGATGTCTATGATGTGTACACATGTATTTACACATTTAGGCCATACTTTTCGTCATCTTTTCGAAATTGAATTGTTTTGTCATTGTAGCTGATTGAATTTTGTTATGACTGAAATCTGATGTATTGTGTATTTTATTTTTGTAATGATTTTATCTTTTTTTTTGTTGGACACCAGGAAGAATAGCTCCAGCGGTTTGTTGCAGCTAATGGGGATCCTTATAAGAAACTGAACAAAACCCAGAATGGTTGTCAAAAATGAAGTTGTGGCATTTCTTGCCGCACTGCCATGTGCTTCAGACTGTCAGCTGTTATGTGCAGACAAAGGGTGGGTACAGAGTCAAGGTGACTATGTCATGAATCATATGAGAGAAGGCCATGAATGTGCAAAGCGGTTGTCAAAGCTAAATGTGGCAACTTTGGACAATCGAAAATAGAAAAATGTGTTTTGTGTTGTTGGGCTTTCTATATAAAATCTGGTGTGTCCAGACTTTGGACTGGCAGCGTAAGTACAGATATATGAGACATATGAGACATTTTATACATGTATATACAAATATTGGCCAACAATGGATTAAATGAGACAACCTTTATGCCCTGTATGCCATCAAATATTTCCCAATGTGACATACTTTCCCCTTAACTTTTAATTGATTAATATTTCAGGTGATAATGTATTGTAAGATAAATATTTTCTTACTGAAACCTTATTTAATGTGTTAAGGTGCAGTTTAGGGAAAAAGGCTGTTTATATTCCTTACCCTGTTTCAATCAGAGTACGTTTGCATCCAGGTATTTGAATAATTGGGAATTTGGATTCACTTGCATTGTTCAATAATCTTCTATCGAGGCATACGCTGGCCGCTGTATATAATAGAGACAGCAATAGCAGTCCACAGTTCTTAAATGTACAATATTCATGGTGCTCTATAAGCACACTGGATGACTACAACATGAGTAAAGAAAGAATGATCACATCTGGAGTTCAGAATACGCCTAGGTCTCCAGTTTCATTTCCACCATAACTAGCAGGAAAGGGGGTTATGGACCTTAAAGCTGCAAGTGTTCAGCGTTGATTTGTCTTACTGAAGGGTTCAGCCTGTTCTGTAATGTTTCCCACTTGAGATGAGATTTGGGTGGGGAAAAAAAAAACCAGAAAATCCATCAGAATAGCTGGTGGGCCTTTTACAACCCTGTCAGGCAGATTGAGATATGACTGTTCTGCTGAAGGGGGATTCTAAAAAACAAAATACAAACCTATGGATAGACACTGAAACAAGCCACTGTGGCTGAACACTGACACATACACACACCAGCAGCTGTGTATATCAGCAGAGGGGGGGATTATACAGAGGGTTCAGTGTTTGGCTCAGGGCCAGAGAGTGAAGATCATTTCCCCTGAAGCTATGCAGGAATTGGGATGAAGCACAGGGGTGTCACTGCATAACCCTCTGCATCTGCAACCCCCATATCTGCCTCATACGATGTGTAGCTACTCTCACAGCAGTTTACCCTGTGTGTCTGCACTATGTATAGGTTCAAGGGAGGGTTTTGAGATTTGAGAGCCAGTCGGAGCAGAGGAAATCCCTCTTTTGTTTCCAAGGAAGCAAAGTGTATATTTTGTGTGTGCATGTATGCGTACGCGCTTGATGGGGGAAACTCAGAGATGGCAAAAAGCATGGATGTAGCTGACTAAATCTAGCAACCGTAAGGCAACCGGAGAGAAAGTAACGGAGAGAGGCCTGTTAATGGGCAAATAAAGAAAAGGTAGAGCTGCCTCGAATGGAGAAGAAAACACACAGAGAGACACAGAGGGTGGGTTACGAGGCAATGGATCCTAATTGCCACCAGGCTGCTCTCCACGGGGGACCTACAATTGAGTTGCGAATGGTAGTGGTAATGTCTGTGTTTATGTAAGCGTGCTTTTTGCACACAAATAGGAAAATACATGTCATTTCTCGTTACAGTATTAACGGGGCGCCCGTTGAGTGCTCACTAAAATAATTCTGCACCAATTTTAGGTTTTACAGAGCAGTTCATTTAAAAAACTCAGGTTTCATTTCAAGTTCTCAATTAAAACTTTCATCACTGTTTTTGCAAATGCACTTTTTATTTTCCTTTAGTAGGGATCTATTGTGTATATTTTTATATACTCATGCTCATCATACAGTTTAACCCTTTAAAACATAGTGTCCACTGCCTTACAAAGGCAAACTGACAGCAACCGGGTGATATCAAGTTTATCGTACTTAGTAAGATTAAGGCAAAAAGTAAAACAAAATGCAATAAGTCAGTGAGTGTTTTGATGTAAAGTGAACAAAATAATCAGGAAAAGGGAGCAACATAGGAAACA
This sequence comes from Pseudamia nigra, assembly GCA_029823295.1. Lineage (NCBI taxonomy): Eukaryota > Metazoa > Chordata > Actinopteri > Kurtiformes > Apogonidae > Pseudamia > Pseudamia nigra. The sequence continues at coordinate 4,314 of JAQQAE010016192.1, forward strand.
GAAGGTACAAATAATAATGAAAGTGAAAAAAGGGAATGAAATCAGAAGAAAAATTAACAAAATAGGAAGCAACAATGAACAAAAATACACAAAATGAGCAAAACATTCAAGAAGTTGCTACGAAAGAAACAAAAAATGAACAAAATTATGAGGTAAATGAACCAAAATGGATGCAAATAGAAGAAAAATGAATAGAAGTAAACCAAACAATCAATAAAATGCTTACAAATGAGTTATTGTACTTTGCCTTTATGGGGAAGTATGGTTACACAAATTAAAACCACAAATTAAAACAGTGCTTGCTATTTGCAATAGCAAGCACTGTTGTCTGTGTATCGACCACCATAACACAAAACTAATATACAAGTTGGATGGTTGATGCCAAATTTTGTTTTTATTATCAAAATAATAACTTAAGTACGGTATTTATGTAATTCTGATTGTGTTTCACCAAACTGACATGTCCTAATGTACCTAATTTAACTATTTTCAACCACTACCTTGGTCAAAATAGGTGACAATATTTTAAAAATTATCTGGAAGTACCACAATTCTGAAAACGCCATATAACTTTAGAAATGTAAAATGTAAAGGTTTTTAAATAGTTCATGCATAAAAGTATTGACTTGTTCCTTATGCAGTTGTGCATGTTGTGAAGGATTTTCTGTAATCTGACTTGAAAACTGTTACAAAGTGCTTTAATCTTGGTCATTATTGTTGGACTTCACTGTCACGGTCATCGGTATCATTTTAGGAGTCGAAGTTAAAAGGGCATGGTATATTAAAGAAAAAGCAGAAGTGAAACAGGCCTAAAATGTGAAATCAAATGTTAGGAAACACCAATCAAGGAAGTGGATACTACTGTGAAGAGCATTTACATGACCATAAACAGCTGTGACAGAGGAACGTAACGGCGCCCAAAACCTGAACATCTGATAACCGGTGGTGTGCAGAGTACACAGGAACAGTACTCAAATCAAAGTACTGTTACTTCATAATTCTCGTGACTCAAGTAGAAGTACTTATAAAATTAAATACTAATAGTAAAACAGTATTTAATCAAACCTATTCAGTGAGTAAGTTATTACAGCCTGATACAGTATATTGCATTATATATTTTAGACATTTTTGTTTATTTCCTTTATTACTTTGTTCATGTTGTTGCTTATTTTTTTGAACTTATTTGTTTACTGATTTGTTTGATCCATTGACTTTGCTGCTTATTTATTTTTGTTCAATTTCTCAATTATTTTGTTCATTTTTGTGAACTTGATTGTTTTCTTCTTTTGGCATATTTTTTTCAGTTGTGCTTATTATATTAATTTTTTAATTTACTTGACTATTTTGATCAGTTTTCTCGATTATTTTGTTCATTTTCTGTTCATTTTATTGCTTATTTTGTTCATTTTGTTGCTTATTTTACAAAATCAACAGGCAAACAAACAAATATCAGAGTTAATTTGCACAGTTAATATAATCCAGAACACCTGCCTGTGGTTGATAATGCTATGAAGGCAGAAAACAGTTTCACTACATTTAGGCAAAGGTGGGTTGTACTCAAAGATAATTTACTTCTTTACATGTAGTTGAGTAGCTTTTTTAATGTACTGTACCTCTGGGTGTATTTGTTTTGCAGAATACTTTATACTATTACTCAGTTACATTTGGCCACAACTCAATGAGTAAGTTAAACAAAAAAAAACCCAAATAATCAAGTACAAAAAATTTGACAAAACCAAGCAAAACAGTCTATATAAATGACTACATAATAAGCACAAATAAACAAATAAGACACAAAATAAGAAAAAATTAAGAAAACAATCTGGTAAATTTATTAAAATATACAATATAATCCAGAAATTGCACGAAAAAATACTCCCAACAAATTAAGCCACACAATGAGTAAAGGTGAAGACAAAGCAACAACAGTGGTTTAAAAAAAAAAATCAAGTTAAAAATTGAACAAAAATTTTAAACTTGATTTTGCTCAAAATCACCAAGGAAATAAACAAAAAATACCCAAACACCTCTTTGAACATAATAAATGAGGTCGTAATAAGTTCCATGTTATGAAATTACTCACAATTTGAGTATTTTTTTAATGATACTCTTTCACTTTTATTCAAGTGTTTATGTTTCTGAGTACTTGTACCTGAGTTTTTAGAATTCTAAGGTAACAGTACTGTGACTTGAGTACTGTTTCTGTGTACTCTACACGTCACTGCATTTAGGCTGCTTGGTTGGGGTTTGGGGAAATGAGGTTAGGACAGAAAACGCACAAAACATCAAACTGACAAACCCTGGTGTACCGCTGTACCACCACAACCACACTTTTTCACCAGGAATTCCAAAGGCCCTGCACAGCATCATAGTTGTAAAAATGAAACAAAAATAAAGTTGCACAAGACCTAAAATTTACCTTTTATAATTACAGTGGTGCCTCGGTTAACGAATTCAATCCGTTCCGGCGTCACGTTCACTAGGTGAATCATTCATTAGCTGGAGCGAGTTTTTCCATAGGAATACATGTAAAACCAATTAATCCGTTCTGGACCAACGAAAACTCCCACATAATGTATGTATTACACACCTATACGTGCACATTTATTGATTTATAAAGACACTTACCGGAGGAGGATGAGACAGAGACGCCATTTTTCTTAGGTCCCATGATGAAAAACACAAAATGAAGCAGTGTTTTAGGTGAAAAAAGTGAAAAAATTAGGTGAAATAATAGGTGGAGAGATTCATGAAAGTCATAAACTGAAACCTTACGGGATACAAAATTCGTAACCTGAAACCTTTTCATTAGCTGGGACACAATTTTGGCCAAATTTTTTCATTACCTGAATTTTTTGTTGGTAGAAGCGTTCATTCCCCGAGGTGCCACTGTACTGATTTATATTAATCTGAGGCCAACATTATGGGGCTGGGACTTGCATGTTATACTGGTGAGTCAAACGTCTTCACAAATCCTGCTTGTGAATCGTGAGAAATTCATGTTTTCTTTTGTGTTTTGGCACTTGTACATTTTCATATTCTTTGTCTGCTTTGTGTGGGCTGCACTGTGACAATAGAGCAGTTTTTAATTTCTCCTAGTGAGTGCTGCAGAGGATAACAACCTGTCACTCGATACCTGGCCGGTCCAGACATGACACCACTTTTCAGCTCTCAGTTGATTTGATGGTATTTCGTTACTTCTGATAAATGGAGTGACCTACAAACATGTTACATTATATTTACTCAAGAGAAGTAACTAAACGCTCGCCCTGCGCTGAATAAATACCACCAATGTGTCAATGTGTCGATTTCTACAAGAAGGCAGACGAAATGATAACATTTAACCGCAGGCTGCGTTAAGAGAACAACACAGCGGCTGGTGTGTGTTTGTGCTGCATGTTGTGTGTGAGTGCATGTTTACACAGCTCCAAGCTCATTACAGCACTGAAACAGAGAGGAAATGAGACACTGTAAAAGCCAAACTCTCACTGTTAAAACACATCCTCCCCCACACCACCCGCCTGCCTGCACCCCTGCCGTCCCCCCACCCAGGTGAGAACTGCTCTACATTTACAAGCCTTCTTCCAAATAAAGCCCCCCCCCCCATCCCCCTTCTTAAATCAACATGGTACTCAAGTAAAAGTACCATTACTTTATTATTCTAATAACTCAAGTAGAAGTAGAAGTACTCATAAAAATAAGTACTTGAGTAAGAGTGAAAAACTATCTCATATAAAACTACTCCAGTAGTGAGTAACCGCATAATGGGGAATTCATTTTATCCTCATATTTATTGTACATTCTTGTTTTTTTTTTGTTCATTTTTTTAAATTTGCTTGATTATTTTGTTAATGTTAACTGATTTTATTGCTTATTTTCTTCATTTGTACTCATTGTATTATTTCGACATTATTTTAAAGTGCTTTTTGTCTATTTACATCAGTGTTTTATTAAAATTTTTACTCATTTATAATGTTTATTTTGTGCACTTTTGTCCACGTTTGTTCATTTTTTGTTAAATTACTTCAGGTTTTGCTCATTTTGTTGGTTATTTTGTTACTTTACTTGATTAGTTTCTTCATGTTTGCTCCTTTTTTAAAATTATATTGTTTATTTTTGTTATTTAATTTGATTATTTCCTTCACCTTTGCTCCTTTTTAAATTATTTTGTTTATTTTAGTTCATTTATTTAGCATTTTGGTGCCTTTTGATGCTTATTTTGATCATTTCTGTTATTTTACTAGATTACTTTCTTCACCTTTGCTCCTTTTGTTGCTTACTTTGTTCTTTTTGTATTCATTTATTTCAGCATTTTTGCTCATGCTGTCAACTATTCTTCTGATATTTGTTGATGTACTTGATTATTTTGTTCATTTTAGTCATTCTGATTAAAAAGAAATACTCTTTGGTGTGTCCCAAATGAGTAGAAGTACACTATTTTCACCATGTATGTAATGGCGTAAGACTAAAAAGTTCTCCCCAAAACAACTACTCGAGTACATGTATCTCAGTAAAAGTACTGGAATACGACCCACCTCTGGTTATGAGCTGTGGTTCATTTCTGGCTTTTTGTTACAAGTCAAAATCGGTTTCAGCACATAACTTGCATGCACAGTATGTCTAATGAAATGACTCAGAAGTGAAGTCATCGACAGCTGTAGTGAAAGGTTACTGCTGCAGGACAGCTGCTTATAGGGGCTCCCTCTGCACCTGGAGCTCCGCTTTAACATTTCCAGAAACATCAGCTTCACACAAAGAATAGAGCATTTCTCTGCTCTATAGCCTTCTGGGACTATGAGAAAAAAATAAAACAAGTTGCATGTGGGCAGTGATTTCTGTGCACACTCTGCTATCAACTTCCACAGCTCAGGCGGAGGAGGGGGGGGGGTGTGAAGGAGAATGTTAATGATACCTGTGACAGCCACCACAGATAAGGAGAGGGAGGAGAGGGAGGGAGGAGGGGGTGAATTGGGTCGGCATGCAGTCTAGTGGGTGGGGGAGTGTTAAAGAGGAAAGAAAGGAGGGAGAGTGGGTGGGTGTGGGTGTTTAGCTCCAGGGGGCAATTTGCTCTTGAGCTTCAGTCCATCAATCACCCATTCATTTACTAACAGGATCATCATCTGCCCCCCCTCCCCCCTCTGTGTCTATGTGCTTCTGCATGTGTGTGCCTTACAGGGACAACGCTGTGTAATTAAATTGTTGTCAAGCAGTTATAGTGTAACACTGAACAACTGGATTAACACTTAAGAGGGTAAAGAAGTAGGCAGTGGTGTTTCAGACTTCATGTACACTTTGTGTGGCTCTTCCAAAGAGAAGTGGTTATAAGCTGCAATGGAAAAGCAAAACGGATATTTTGGCTTCTATTGTTGACAGGAGGTACACGTACAAATGTTGTTTTCTATGAAGTTGATATAAGAAAGACCCCATGCAGTCAAGGTTAGTGTTTCTCGACAGGTCGCCTTGTGACCCACATTTTTCAGTGGTCGTCAAGCCCTGGCCCACTTGCATTAAATTAAATCCAGGCAAATATAATTTTATAAGGTTATAAATATTATCTGAATATATTCTGAAAAAAAATATGCACCTGGTTCCATCATTGCATTCAAATTTAAATAACAAAATAATACAAAAATGCTAAAATGACAACAGAATGAACTAAAGTTACCTAAATATTCAAAAAATGAACAAAAATATACAAAAAAATATACAAAATGAGGCAAAAAAATAAACAACAATGAAATGAATGAAAAATGATCCAAAAATTGCACAAAACTCACAAAGATTTACAAAATAACTCAGAAAATGTTCAAGAAACAGAACAAAATGATAAAAAATAGCAACATTTATCACAAAATGAACAAAACAATTAAATGAGGAAAAACTATATGAACAAAAATGACCAAAATAATGTGATGCAAAAATTTTTTAAATTAGGTAAAAATGAACACCACAATAAACAAAATGAATGAAATTAACAACAAATTGCACAAAACGCACCAAGTTTCACAAAAGTATCAAGAAAAATTAACAAAAAAGAACAACGTAATAAGGGAAAAAACAAACTTGAATGATTAACCAATAACAAGCCATATTTAAGTCTAATTTCATGGCAACAGTGATTAAACCCCTTTATGACCTACTCAGACTGAGTCCACGACCCAGTTTTGGGTCCTGACCCACCAGTTGAGAACCACTGGTCTGGATGACATTCTAAACTTGTTGCATTCTCCTCTTGCACAGAAAAAAAATCATGTGAATAAAAATCACTAAACACATTCTGCCCATGGTAAGATGTAAAGCAAGAGTAAGAAGTAAAATACAAATATCCAGAAAAGCACAGCTCTTGTAAAGGTCTAAGTTATTGACAGCATCAGTTTCTCACCTACATTTAATTATGCAGATCAAACCTCGTTGCACTTGCACTTTGTAGCTGGAAAGTGATCACTCCATTTGTGAAGCCTGATATCAATCAAGACTTTGTTGCCATTTTGTAAATATTACAAACGAAACGAGAGAGTGTTTCTCTCAAATCCCACAGACATTCGTCATAATAAATACTCTCAAAGGAGGGAATAGAGGACGTGACACTAGAAGTCACTCAGAACGCCGACCTCCACCAAGGCAGCTCAGTTTCTCTTCATGGTGGAATACAACAAAGAAAACAAATGATGAAGTTTGACAAAATAACAGCTTTAATGAGATGAATTCAATAGTAATTCATGAAAAATAATATTTCCATAATCTCCTTAGTAGGAATAACGTATTTCTTTTTTTTTCTGTGCTGCTTGTCATAGGAAACAAATGACAAATAAAGCATTCCATTTCCATTCCAACTGGGTTTTCTCTGTAAATGTTGAAGATACGTCAAATCCACGAACACTTTACTGACTAAGCAGACTTTCACTACAATGTGGTGTCAGTTTCATGTCTATAGCTTTATTTTCTACCTTACATTTGCTATTTTTCCTCAACCCCTGTAAGTACTCCGGCTAACAAATGTAATCTGTTCCGGCTTAACAATTGGCCAAAACAATCGTTAGCCGGTGCCGGTTATGAATAAAATGCAGCAGTGGAGCAGCTAGAAACAAGGTGCAGTCCCTGTACATTGTGTCAGCCTCTGATATCATTTACAAAAATCAGATTCAACAGGTTGAGCTGGGTTTATCAGATCACCGCATCCTGCTGACAGACAAAAACCAAGTCAGTGAAGCCGTTGACGATAAAAATCCACCACAGACAGTTGTCTGTAAGTTCACTCTTGCAGACTGACTAAAAAACCTCACAAAATGATGCATTAATGTGCATTGAGGTCCTAATGTGAATGGACAATACCTGCATGCAGATTATCTGACAGAGTTACAGAGATGGCATGGAAAATAACACAGCAATCCTCTATGTCTTCTTCTTCTTTACCTTTCGGCTGTTCCCTTCAGGGGTCGTCACAGTGAATCATCTGCCTCCATCTCACCCTATCCTCTGCATCTTCTTCTCTCACACCAACTACCTTCATGTCCTCC